>JBBPDB010117681.1:0-18473 GCA_037974465.1 Brachypetersius altus
GTGACGGACTCTGCCGTTCGGACCAGAAGAGGGAGTTCATTCCACCACTGGGGAGCCAGGACTGAGAAAAGTCTTGATGCATGTTTCCCTCTTCTTTTGAGCGGCGGAGGATTATTTGCATATATGTCTTAAGGACACAGCAGCAAAAACTGTAAAGAGAAGTTGAACATTTAAAGATATATTCTACAAAAAAACATGCAAATGTCATCAGTGGAAAAAAATAATACAATAAATGTAGCTATGGGGCCTTTAAGCAATGTTTTAACAAAAGCTCAAGATTATGGAAATGTATCATTTCATAAACACACACTCACACACCATTTAGTCCAATAATATTACTACAATGATGTAATATATTTACAAAGATGCCTTTTGAGACTGAATGGGTGTTCCCCGAGAGCTGATCTGGACCATGCCTACCATTCTACATTCAGACAATATGCCCAAACTCCCCAGCGGTCAGTGCTTTGTGTGTCTGATCGAATTCCTGCAGTTCATATATCACAACATCAGTATTAAAAAAAGAGGTAGGTGTGAGGTCATCGCACTGCGTGTTTCAAAGTCTGTCTATTGCATCAGTCTCGTTCTGTTATCATCACCACAGGCCTTGGCCATGTTAAAGCGCCCATTATGCAGACCCACACTTCAGAAAGAACAGAAAGCGAGAAAGCTTGTGCGTTTAACCTGATCTCATTTAGTCCAGGCCCATAATTATCTGTGGCTTCATGTCTTTGAGCTCCATTTAAGATAAAAACCTTTACAGTCTCCCGATCTGTGTGTCCACAGTGACTTTCAAATGAGCTCCAGAGGAACATTCATCGTATTTGTTGATATTTAATACCTTGTGAAGTTGGCACTGTTGTTAAAAGTGCACAAGAGGCCTTCTGCTCTGACTGAACAAATGTGCCAAAGTCCCTTTTTAGGCTTATTTGTGCTCTAAGCAAGGTCCCACTAAAGGGAGTCCACATAAAAAGTAATTTATTAAAACATATTTCATTTTTTCTGTAAGCAAACTTGCAGCAAATGACCAAGCATTGTTAATATGATGTGGTTATTGATCTGCTACTGACTTGAACAGAGCCTCAAATAGGCACAGACACACATTTGCATATGAGTAAAGATCATAAAGGTGGAGTGGAGTGGTGTAATCACCGAGGGCGTCTGGGGTCACCGTTTCTTTCATTAGAATAGACTGACAGAGGTAAATTAGGTGTGTTAAAGCAGAGACAACACAGGACCATTCCATGTGGGAATGTAAGTACTGTATTCCTCACTCCGATCCATGTCATTGTAATTCATATCATTTTTAAACTTTCACCAACACTATATAGACAAAACTACTGGGACATACCTGTTTGTAAGGGTTTGGGCTAGGTCCCTTACTTCCAGTGAAGGGTAATCTTAATGCTTCAGGAGACCAAGACAATTTAGACAATGCCTTGCTTCCAACTTTGTGGACACAGTTTGGGGAAGAACCTTTTCTATTCCAGCATCACTGTGTACCAGTGCACAAAGCAAACTCCATAAAGACATGGCTGGAGGAGTTTGGTGTGTAAGAACTTGACTGACCCACACAGAGCACTGACCTCAACCCCATCCAATACCTTTGGGATGAACTGGAACGGAGATTGTTATCCAGACCTTTTAGTCCGACATCAGTGTCTGACCTCATAAATGCTCTACAGAATGAATGAACACAAATTCCCACAGAAACTCCAAAACCTTGTGTAGGATCGGCTCCATATTAAGGTCTATGGATTTGAATGCAATGTCATTAAAGTCCCTACTGGTGTGATGGTCAGGTGTCTCAATACTTTTGTCCATATACTGTATATGTTACATGTAATTTTATCATTGAACGAGTGTGAAGTGCAATGTCTCTGCTGTTTTGGCATACGTCCCATCATAAGGATTATCATACAGTGACTGAATGAAAGTGTTTCATACTCTTCATTTGCTTTATAGTGTCTTTTAAAGAGCCCAGTGAACCATATTAATGAATAAACAAAACAGAAAATTATCCTCTCCTATAAGAACATCTCCTCTATAATGTACATAGTGAATGTTTGCTGCAGTAATTTACAGACACGTTATAACTCAGCCCTTTGTATTATTCTACCATGGCAATGTGCGACTTCTTAATTGGGTGATAATGGCATCACATTCACATAGAATACAGTAAACAGACAAGTGCCGAGAACACAGTTAGACAAACACGGCAGCTGAGGACAGAATAGTAGCATTAATTTGCCAGCTGTAATTTGCCAGCTGTGTCATTGCAATGTACAACAAAGTTCTAAAGCTTGAAAAGGGCAAAAATACTGGCTCTATGGCAACGATCTTTCTGGTTTTTATAGTGGGTGAATTTCATGCTACAGGGCTGGCAGTTCAAAGACGATGCAGTGCCATGTTGGTGCTACAATTTGTACAATTAAATGTATTGTTCTTCTGTATTGCTGCCCAAATGCACCATTATATTTATTGCTGTTCTGCACTTTTTGCACATGTAACTTCTGTTCTGCATCTCTGCTCTGTTGTCAGTTGTACTGAACATTGTCTTGTCTTGTATCGTCTAGTTGTATTGTTGCTGTGTTCTGTTCTGTTCTGCTCTTGTGTTGCACCATGGTCCTGCAGGAACATCACTTCATTTTCACTATGTACTGTGTGTATATGGCAGAAATGACAAATAAAACCTTCTTGACTTGACGTACAAGCTCCAGTTTTGATTTCTTAAAGCATGGTTATTTATGACCCCTTTTCTGCAGAAATGAAAAGAACCAGTTAGGTATCAGTGCAATATTAATGTAAATTAAACTGAACATGCACAAGGGCAAGTGACAAAGACGAGGACTAATAGTCTCTATTTGTGAACCCAGGTTGAGGATATACACAATAGTCCCAGGTTGAGGATATACACGATAGTCCCAGGTTGAGGATATACACGATAGTCCGTATCGTGTATGTCCTCAACCTGGGCTCACAAATAGGGGATACCCCTGTTCTTCAGGGTTTGGTCTAGTCCACATTCTTCCAGTGAAGGGAATTCCTAATGCTCCAGCATACCAAGATATTTTGGACAATACCCACAGTTTGGGGAAGAACCTTTCTATTCCAGCATGACTGTGTCCCAGTGCACAAAGCGAGCTCCATAAAGACATGCTGGAGGAGTTCAGTGTGGAAGAACTTGACTGATCCTCACAGAGTCCTGACCTCAACCCCATCCAGCACCTTTGGGATGAACTGGAACGGAGATTGTGAGAAAGACCTTCTTATCCAACATCAGTGTCTGAACTCATCAACGCTCTACAGAATGAATGGGCACAAATTCTATGATCACAAACACACATTTAATAAGATCAGTTCCATAAAATGTCTCTTGTCAGGATATCTGGATCCCAGTTTAAATTCTGGGGTTTTTTTTTCAGACGTGTTGAAGAACCAAACTTCAAATATATTAAAGATACTTCAAATATATTATTTTTCTCATTTACTATGTCAGAAATGTTATTTTGGATGCTGTACTTGATGGAGTAAAGAGAACTGAACTTCTACTAGAATGATTGTACACAAACGACAGGTTTTAACACAACCCTTAGCATAATAGGACACCATTCACAGTAGACAGAACACAACGTTCAGCCTCTACAAGAGCACATGCTTTATTGATTAGCCCTAATTCATTCGCACATTAGACACTGACTTTGACAAAGACGTATGTTTTCCCTTGTGTAGTCACCGCTTTCAGATGGTTTACAACCCCCTGATGCTGTAGACACATTTCAAGTTGGATGGGAAAGCTTTTCCTCTAGCAGTGGCGTTAAATCGCAATGTTTTGTAAGGAAACAACCCAATGCAGAAACTTTGTATTAGCTTTACATGGTAACATCATCACTTGTGTTCAACAGTTATACAAAGCAAAGCACACTTGATTTTACACAGTAATTATTACACACTAATTATTTTTCACATTGTTGGAACAAAACCTTATATATCCAATGAGTAACGGTGCAGTATAAGAAAAAAGCTTTTAAAACATTTAAAATTTTGAGCTGCTTCTGTTTAGCCGGTTATGATACACTTCTCACTGTGTAAAGAGAATGAAGCTTTTCCCATGGACATACAAGGTTTTGTTTCAGCCATGACAAATGATAGAGTTCTATTCTGGCTATATAAAATGAACTCTGATGTGTCATATTGAATATTTGTATATTTTGGCACTTGTAACCACATGGTAACCAGTAAATAATCAACAAGAGACTGTTCTCACTTCATCTGATGTTTATCCATGACATATCAGTTGAGATCAACTGTCTGTAATTATATTTTTTGATGTGGTCACATCATCAGTGCTATGACTGCCTTGAGAACTTGCCTGATACTTGAGATGCTTGAATTTAGTTTCTAGGATACTTTACATTATTCAGCAAAAATGAAACTCAGTTTCATGTGTTTCCATAACTTCTCCAGATGGTTTGAACCACCAGTTGATGCAGTGATACCAAGCCAGAGGCTGGATAGGATAAAGGCTGTGTTACCATTATTCAGCATGGAAGAGAGATGTTTGAGCGAAGTGTTTACCTGTAAGCTGGGAAGGGTCCTTTCGCTTCTCATGAAGATCCCTATAAACCCCAGGTAGCTTAATCCTCCAACAAGTGGATGTGTCCTATGGAAATGTGACTACACTCAACATGATCCTAATGCCTGTATAGCCTTGGCTGGTATTCACAGCTTTTTTTTAAACCTGGCTTAGATGTGACCAGGGCTTTAAAGTGAATCAGACGGAGATTTTGTTATTTGTAAAATTCCTTTAAATGTCCCAAGGGTGAAAGACATTAACAAACAAATTTGTGGTGACTGTGAAGGGTGTGACTTATTGCTGAGCAGTTTGCCTTTGGTGAACCGCAAGCAAGTAAATGAATGGAAGTATGCTAACCCTTGAATAAGCTAGGCCCGGGTCCAAACTTCCTGTGGTTATTGATGCATTATCTCGTAGGTTATGTTTTTGAATTCTTGGCTGTTAAGGTTAATTCTGATGCTTCTTTTAAACTGGAAATCTGTTGCACTTCAATGAATATTTATTAAAATGTTATTTAACATTTTGACCTCTATTCATCTCTTCATACAGTAATTTTGGAGTCTTTTGAATATGACAAACCCGGGATAATGGGTAGCTTATCTAGCCTCTTGTCTCACGTTTTTTCTTCCTGTGGAGAACTGCCGTGGTCACAAGGGTCAATGGTGAACCTAAGCCTTAGAGACATGCACCACCTTTGCCCCCTGCAGTGTTCTGCAGAAGACAGCTTAATTTGAGCCATTTTCAAACTAGCTTCACTAAATGCACACAGGAATGTTGCACCTTTATGTCCATCATGCTTAAAGTCACGTGTTTGGTACTAGGGTTCATGTTCTTCCAGCGAATGGCAACTGTGATAAGATCCAACATATCACTGCTGCCCAAAGAATCTTCAAAAACAAAAGGCAAAAACATGAATGTAAAACACATTTAGCTCTTCACACTCATATGTCTCATTCACATAAATTATTCTGGTTCTTCTGTGAAATCCCTTTTCAAATGTCATGCTGTTTCCAAACAGTCCAAGCTGATTCCACCACAGATCCTGAGTATTTTCCCTATGTTAGTTGACTGGTGTTAGTGTGTAAAATGATTGCTATTGCAGAAGCTGGAGGAACCTTTTGATGGATGACATTAAAGAATGTGTTCAAAAATGTGCTTTTCTTGCAAATACAATTTTACAAATGAACAAATGATCATAGGTGATCACTCTTTTTCACACAGGATCATGTTCTTGTCATGTGACCACAGTTTTTACACATATGTTAAAAATAATATGTGATGGTCATCCAAAGAAAAGTGTCAGTGCATTTGCATTGGTCTGACACAACAATGCGCCACACATTTGTTTAAACAGGAACCAGTGGTTCTGTTAGACATGGGCATTTGGTGAATGATGGGTCCAACATATCAGATTTGGGTATGTGGTGTGTCAAAAAAATTTGGTTGGAGATTACCTTTCTGCAAATAAATCTCGCCAAATAATTGCATATATCCATTTAGAAGGCACTTTGTGTTTGCCTGGTTATCGTCTGCAACCCAGTGTATAAAAACATATTCTACTTCTCCAGCATGTTTTAGTTTTCAAACTCTTCATGGGAAGAAGACTAATGATAATCAACAACATCTGCTCTCAAAATCTGAAAATTGGGTCAAATGTAACCACATCAGTCCTTGGGAAGTTATTGGTCTAATTATATGTGCTATGATTTCACAGCGAACAGTCGCTTAACACCTAAATGTAGCCAAGAGAAGAGGGGGATGCATCTACAGGGTCAGTATAAATGTAGTGTAAGAATGAGAATAAGTCCATAATGATTATGACGATGAGTATGTGTAGAACTCAGTATACTATACAGTGTCAAATAAAATTCCTCTCTTTTGAGGCCATGGAGGCATCAGCTGTCTAACCCCAGAGTCAAGCAGAAGTGAAGAAAGTGACAGTGAACTATTCACTGATGTCTCCAGATGAGGTTTTCGGTCTCCTCAGGAGGGCGAATGAGAAAGCATACAGACACAACAGGAGGTTCAGTGGCACGTAGGGTGACTCCACTGTGGTAGAGTGGATGTCCAACAGCAAGAACACCCACACGGACAAGCTTGCACCCACACAGGTCGAGGAGGCAGGAATAGTTCGAGTTTGGAACACAGATGAAAAAAATTGTAAAAGAAAACTAGATGCATTTCTGGTAGAAAATGTGAAGTGCAATTACATGGTTGTTATAAAAACTGCCTTTGGAGACAGCCAAACATTGATTTTATGGGCAAAATAGTTTGTGATTAAAAAAACTTCAGATTCAGAGGCCAGCGCTCTACCACTAGACCACTGTGAGGGGCATGAAGTCACTGGCTCTTACCATGCCATTTATAGTTAAACCCAGCTGGGATGGTAGTAGCCTAGTGGGTAAAACACTTATCTACTAACCTGATAGCCACAAAATCACACCACAAAGTGTTTAAATTAAACCACAAGAAACAGTGACATGCGATTTTTAAAATAAGTTTTAGGGTTGTGTGTTGTCTGTTCAGTTCCGCGTTTGTTTCTTTGCGCTTGTGTTTTCTTTGTGTTTTTTTGCACTGTGGCTGCCATATCTGTGATGTCACAGACACTCTCTCCAACACACATTTTGAAGGCAACTCAACTGTCCTCTCTCTCTCTTCCTATACATTACAGAGCCAACTCGACTCCAAAAATTGATTCTTTAAACAATCCATACTCAGGCAAAGTAATATACATGTGCACAACAGGGAATATTAACAGACGTTTTGACGTTGGAACCATGCCTTGAACATTTAATGAACTATAGAAGGAGAAGAAGCTCCAAATTCCAAATTTCTTAAAAAAGAAATAAAACTTCAGAAGTAAGTAGTAAAGTAGAATACACATTGAGACATCTTCTGCTTTTGTTTTTCATAGACAGTTCAATATTTCATACACAAGTGTTCATACACGACGCATTAGTCCAGTGTAGTGATAGTTTGTTAGTGCCCCCCATGTGTTACACTGCATCCACAAGCCATGATTGTTTGATTTTTTCTGCACCGTCAAGTGAAAGGAAACCTGACCCTTCCCTTTCGTGAGTTTAATTGGCTTTGTTGGCCCCCCGAATGTCGGAGCACATTACTCATCAGGGTACCGGCACACAGCAGCCTGTGCCTCTGTTCTTGCCGGGAGCTGTAGAGTTATGGAAGTAAAGCAGCAGGCAGGCCATTATAAAATGAAGGAGTAGATTTCAGAGTGATACACACACAGTGGAGAGCCTTCCTGTTACCTCTCTTTGAACTGACTGTGCGGTGTCTTTTTTCTCTCCCATTTCTTCTGCGCTCCTCTGATTGAGTCTGATAGGAATTTACTGTCTCACCTAAGTCACATGTTTTTGGCGAACAGCTCAAAATTGATCAGCAGGCAAACACACACACACATCAATCTGTAATGTAAACCTTTCTCTTTCAGCTAATAGACTGTACTGAAATACCAAATGTAATGTAATAACTCTGCAAAGCTACAACATTATGGGGGTCTACATGTAGTAAACAAAAGTACAGTACACTTACGTATGGCTTTTATCTGCAAGGGTTGGTGCCAAATTCTATTTATTTGCAGATGAACATATAGGAATATTTAATTATATGTGTAGAACTGCATGCGACCACATTAATATTAGGGCAGGCCACTCAATATATATGTATACACAAACATATGTATAAATACAGTATGCAGCCATGGAAAAAAATAAGAGACCACTTTTCTCTTTTTTTTCTATTCACTGTTTATACAATTTGCGACTGTGTGTGTGTATGTGTGTGTGTGTATGTGTGTGTGTGTGTGTGTGTGTGTGTGTGTAAAATGCACAGGTTGCTATTGCAGTGTGAGCTTGTATAAAATAAGAAATGCCTCCATATGTGTTGTGAGTGCAGCAGTGTTTGTGTAGCAGCTTTTCTATGTGCTGTATTCCAGCAGCTTCACTCCTGATTCAGTTTCTGATGGGATGAAACAGAATCACACATGCACACACTCTGCTCTTAACATCATTATTTTAATTTTTGCCGTCGTAAAATAATGTAAGAGGGTTTAACATTTCCAAAGTATAATCAGTTTTTTGTATGCATTATTTTTACATTTTCTCCAAACACTTTTTTTTTGTATTTGTGTTCAATAGTTTATCAGACAATAGTGACAAGCACATTTTGGACAAGACACACTCCCACAAATTACAAAAGCAATAACCAGAAAAAAAATTATGTATTTTATTTTATTTTTTAATTTCTGTAGCAATGGCTTAGTTTTAAAATGAGTTCAACTCATAATAATCAAATTACACAAATAATATTAATTAAAATAATCTGCTCTATACACAGAATTGCTCAATTACAGTGAATAATAACTCGTATTGGAAAAAAGGAAAAAGAAACACATGTAAAACAACATGCTCAAGTTGCATTCTACTATATTTTTTCTCTTTGTATGAACTGGTTAGAGCAGTTATATTCCTGAAGGGGGTGGTTTTGATCATTGAGAAATCTTGAAGGGTTCACAGGGCTCACATGTTAAGCACACTTTAATCTAAAGCAGGCTGAATGAGCTGATGTCTCAGCTGGTGATCAGGAACTCCATTTTTATAACATAATAACTCTGGCTTATATGTCCATTTTATAGTTTGGCATACAGTGAGAGGATTAACAGTGGAACATTAGTAATAAACTTGGTAAGGTCAGCTCCTGTTTGGTTTAAAAAGCTGCTTTTGAGAGACGAAACTGTAATTAAATCAGCAGCTTCTGAATGAAGACATTGTATTCTTTAGTCTCCATTGTCCTTCATATCTATGAAGAGTTTGTTTTACATCCCATTCAAGTGTCCACTTATTTTGTGCCATGTGTATTACTGAGTGTAAAATGTGTATTACTGATTAACTACACGTTTTATCATGGAAATGGGGGCAATTCTGTTAGAAATATATTTATGTGCATATTTATGTATTGTATCTGTTTGTTCTGTCTTTATTTAACTCCCTCCCAGTTCCAATGACTCAATGAATGTATGGGCCTCTTTGCTAGTGTGGCATTAACAGGACTGTACAGGCATCCCATAACCTAAACTGGTTTCACATTACTTTCTTAAATACAGACCAGATGATGAGACTTTTCTCTTTCAGCTAATAGACTGTAGTGAAATAGCAAATGCAATAAAAGAATAATCACTCTGCAAAGCTACAACATAAGTATATATATATATATATATGTTATTACCACAGAACGTGTACAACTGACTACATGAACTGCAAAACCAGGTCCTGACTTGTATCACCCCTCACACTCTTTTGAAAATAGGCTGTACAAAGGTTTTTCTGTAAAGACAGTGATTAAACACTATGGGTCGTTTACCCAGACAGTGATTAAGCAGAATCTTGGACTACCCTTCCCAATTCAGTGAAAAGAATATATTCACACTGTTAATCCAGGACTAGTCTTTTTTTATCCCTGTCAAGAAAACCCAATGGGTCAGTTTCCTGGACAGGGATTAAGCCTAGATTACGTAGTGCTGTGAATAGAGATTTTCCATTGGAAAGATAAGGGTAGTCCAAGACTGTTTGAAACCAAAATTTAAGTGCATTAAGTATATTAAGGAGCATCATTAACAGTGCACCCCAACCTCTACTCTCTTGGGAAGGATTTACACTGGACTACACATGAACATGAGCATTTGATTGCATTTAGTCAAAGGGAATAAATTAGGTCAAGTACTGATGATCATTAGTTCTGGCTCACTTGTCAGCAATGGGGGCACCTTGAAATAGCTAGAAGATTAAGTCTGGATACTTTTGGACATTTACCGAACTCAAAGAACCATGTGCATCCTGATTATTTTTAGGTGTGCAATTCTAATGATGTGTATGTGCTCAGTATTTTAATTTTTCTATTGCATCGATTCTTCTTCATCAATTCTCCATCAAGTCTTTCCAAAAAGGTTCTGTGTAGAAGCAAAAACACGCCTGCTATTATTATAAGTCTTCGGACTCATGGGTCACTTCTCGCTAAGGGAGGTGTCTGTATCAGGAGTATTAAGGGTGATTCAGTGACGCTGAATTGCCAAATTGCTACACTGGTTTTCTCCAGTCCCCAGACGTTTGAGCACACATGCAGAGACGCATACAAACCCACCGTAAATCATGTGAATTTTTGTGGGCTGCTTATCCATTACAGCCTATGACGCGTTTTGTCGTCACCATGGTTTAGCAGCGAGTGCTGAGGGTCTGTAGCCCAGGGGAAATTCTGATGGCTGAAACTTCATTATGAGAGCTGTGAGTTCCCCAGCAAGGCGTCTCCACCGTTGCTGTTGCAATGCTCAGCAAACAGCTTAGTTCCAAGGCCTTTTTTCAACCTCTTTACGTTACTAAACCAGCACCTGTTGTCTATAGCATTGTAGTTTCTGAGACAAGAAACTGAACCTGAAGCATCAAGATCCTTCTTTTCTCACAAGCTTTGTCTTGGTTGAGCAACCTCACAAACATGGCAGCTGCTTGTAATAACAGTGAAGTAGTCAAACACTCCCATTTATGGGCCTCTCATGAACAATTTAGCTGGACTGTTTTCTTCCAGTAATGATTTTACAGACTTTATTATGTATGAACATTTTTGGAGCATGGGTTGAAAGTTTTTTTTAAGTTCATGCTTTTAAATCCAATGCTACCTTCAAAGTTAACGGACTCATCACTTTGCAAGCCTTTTACAACACAATCCAGTCTGTGAGCAAAAGAATGTAAACTTCTGGGCTTTACTTGTACACAGACTGCCTGTAGCATAAGGCTAAGACATAAAGCAAAATAATGGACTCCTTTTTTTTTTTAACAATACAGTCAAACTAATCATGTATTTTCCACTGATTATTCATGTGAAACAAAGTGCATGCAGCCACATGATGCTTTCATTTCACCAAAACAGCAGATACACAGCACTGAAAGCTTGTTCTTATAAACAAGAGTGGCCCACCAAGTACGCTAATGTGAGTTTTGGCCAAGAATGCTGATGTAGTTTCAATGGAAATCCTTGATAAGCAACATGCTGGTGAGAGTGTGCTATCGGTGACGTGGCTAACCCTGTCTGTGGTCTGTGGAACGTTTTGGGTGGCAAAAATTCCGATTTCCATTCTCATTTGGAAAACTACTCTCTAAGGATTACTTTACTAGTATTGTAATCGTACTGAAGAGGAAGCTGAGTCAGTCATCAGAAGTAGCGATAGCAAAATGAACAGGTTAATGAAAGCCATTTGGTTTTGAAAACAAAACATACATTTCTTCTCTGAATTTTAGTCAGCATGTGCTGGAAGGCTGAATGGCTTAGGGCGATATAGTGCTTTAAAATTGGACACAATGAGGAAACCGCAATCAGTTTACTGTAAGGCACTGAAAGCTATCGCCAGCCTTCTGTTTGTAATTACGACGTTTTTGTCTGGTTCACACTAAGTGAGCCATTATTCTAGGTTGGCATCAGTTATGGTTACATTCGCTGGGGAAATAGCTGAAAATTTGTTTATAATTGATAGCACTGGTGAATCTGGCAGTGCTGACATATGCACCACAGTTGCTGAATAGGAAAATAAATGTTGTTAATTTGGCCCTATGCTCCTGCACAGCCGGTCTGAAAAGAAAGACTGAGTTTGATATTAAGGTGAATATTTGCTTTAGAATATCCACTGCAGAATATGCGGTGCTTATGCACACTGAGGGTTGTTTAGTGTCAGTAGTGCTGAACTAGGCCCTGATGTGGCTAAAAAAGTCAGAGTAAATCAACCATAGCCTCATCTGTGTAGTACATCAAAAGGATGCACCAGTGAACTTAGGATTTTTACTTGTAATGATTGCAATAATGAGGAAAAAACTGTTGAACAGACACAGGATATAAGCATGGAAGTGTAAAATCTACCTTAAATCAAATAAAGAGTCTAGGGAACATGGAGAAGGCTAATGGTAAGGTCTGCCAACAAACTAGCATTTTAACAATTAGCATAGGTAGCTGCTCTAAATGGAAAAAAACCTCAATCATCTGATCTAACCTCCAGGTACCTGCATAAGAAGATCTAATCCACAGGATAATGTGCGTTTTGGGTGTGTAGTGCTGCTTTTGCTATACATTATTAGCATTAGAATGGTAACTCGTTATGACAGCAGATACAAAGCTATGCAGTTTCCAGTTCTTTTCAAAGTAAGACAGGTTTTGCTCACGCAAGACACATTTTTGACAGTGAACCGTTTGTCACACATGAGCACACCACAGCACAGTACAGAGTGTGAACAGTGTGAAATTTGTTCTCTGCATTTAACCCATTCGCCTGAGTGACGATGGAGAATCTGCTCATGGGTACCTCAGTGGTGCGGTCCTGGAATTCAAACCCACAACCTTCAAATCACAGGGGCAACTCCCTAGCCACCCATTTTTTTCTTTAAAAAAAAAAAACACGAAGGAAAGACTAGTGCCTGAAGTCTCCAGATAGTTAGCTAGTAAGCTAACTGTTCCAGACATCACTGGTCCGGTTCACACAGCTTTGCAACAGGGGAAAGGGGAAGTATTATAAAAATAATGAATTTTAATTTACTGTTTTATACTGTTATTTGAGGTTTGAAATGGCACTCTTGAGGTGCATTCGCTTTCTGATACTTTCAGCAGTATGTTTGATCATCAACCAGCCCGCCCCACTCACCAGATCAACGGATGGGCCCGGCCTCTAGAGAACTGGTGTGGACCGACGTCACTCGGGCTCCTGATTCTGGCCAAGTCAATTACCCAATCTGTAATGCAAGTTTAAAAAACACTTCAAAAGCAATGGATTTAGATTACTGAGTTTTCCTATGTTCATAATTCACAAATAAGGCAAATTAAGCTCCTGATTGCTAGTATGGTCAGAATACTGTGTAGGTTGGGTAATATAGGCTAAAAGGAAGGTAACGATTTTATGCTAAGCATTTTCTGTGAAAAACATCCAAATTCACACAGTAACCCGATTCTTTTTTTGCTTGTAGTTGCATGTTGTGCATGTTCCTATAGAAACATACAGAATATAAAAGCTTACTCAAAGGTTCCTTCAGGGTGTCATAGGAAAGAAGTGAAAGGCCATGTCAACATCCCTTGGGTGACCACTTTGTCACATGAGAACTGGGTGGCAGGTTCCAGTCTGTCATTAAGCCACAGTCCTGACTTGACTAAATACTTGCATGCTCACTGGAACTACTCTCCTTAGACGAACACCTGGTGTTCTTACGCTTTCAGTGACTGACAGCTGTCTTGGTGCACAGACAAATCTCTGTTGTTCACTGTAAAAGACTTTCAATTATATGACCAAGGAACCTTTATAAGCTGTATGAGGTATTTGTATTGTCAAAACATTTTTGAAAAACTCTTCTAGTAATTAGGCCAGTCTGCTAGTATGCCAGATAAACAAAAACGACAAGATGAACAAAAACTTCTAAGGATTTGATTGAAGAACTATTTAATGCACAAATGGTGCTATGCATTTGGTCAATGTTCTTCTTGTATGTTGTGGCTGTCAGGACAAAATATTTGAGCTCTTTTTTGTTTTTGTTTTTTAATGTAGTATAAATGGCTTGATTTTTTTCCTTTCACTATTGTAAGTATTTTCTCCTGAAAAGTTACTTTTTTGTAGTTTTTTTGAAGAATTTTAGTTTCTACAGTGACAGTAGGGTTCTTTAAAGAAAAATGGCTCTATATATCTCCTATTCTGCCCTACAAAGTCAAAGTGAAGTAATGACGCCAAAACTGAAATAGAAAAGTGGCTTTAAAGTTTTTTAAAACTTTGAACCAGGATATTTTCATACAAGACAAAGGAGAGTTCTAAACCCCATTTGTAGTTACTGTATTTTGGCTTTGTACGGCAGTATTATTAAATTGTAGAACCATTTCTGGTGTAATATAGGGCTCATAACTGCTAATAGCATATACAGTATTCTAAGAATTTAGACTATTAAACAGCAGGTAAAATTTCTGGATCAAATGTTTACTTTTGTTGTCTTTCAGTGGGGTCGAAAGACACATGCTAGAAATGAATGTATAAAATCTCTTGCAGTTCTCTTATACTTTGTGATGTAAGTCTGCATCAGTAATTTCAAATCAAATGACACCTAAGCACAGATATTAGGAATCAAGAAATTCCACTATTAGCATGACCCTGAAAACTGTCATTTCTATCCTGGCAGCTGATGGCCTGGTGGTTATGGAGTTGCCTCTGCAATTGAAAGGCTGTGGGTTTGAATCCCAGGACTGCCAGTGGTACCACTGATGTACCCTTGAGCAAGGTACTGTCCCCACACACCCAGATACTATGCTACTGGCTGCCTAGTGCTTCACTTCGGTGAACAGGTTAAAAGAGAGAATTTCACATTGTTCACACCGTGTGATGTGTTTACTTTCGTTATCTCACAGGGAACCTTGCTGGACCCCCATCTATTTCCTAAGAGACATTTCTCAGTGGTAAATAACTGCATGTCCGAGATGAAATGCCTGGTCTAGACTATCCGAGTGATGCAGGGAAAGTGACAGGCTTCCACCAAAGTGCTGGTCCACCCTCTTCTTGTTGTAACACGCATCACCAGCCTCGGCAAGTCCCCTTTCACCCCGTCTGTCTCCCTCCGCGCAACCACCAACACAGCTCAAAAGGAGAGGTGCTCTTAGTTTTGTCCAACACTGATTACAGTCCACAAAAGAACTAAAAACCCTCAGATGGCTTTCACAGGTGCCCTGTGGAGTTAAGAAACCACTTCCTGACTAAAGCTACAATCTAAGCAAAAAAGGGTTCTGTATAAAACAAAAAAGGGTTATTGGCCTTATCAAGATAGTGGAACCCACAGCAGAGGGTCTATAGATGAACCATTTAAGCTCTGTCGCAAAGGTTCTATATAGAATCATTGCCTTTTCTAAAATGCCCTTGAAGAACTCGATTTTTATGGTGGATAGTTTCAGTTGAGAAACTGGTCTCATTCCGTTTGTACTTGTGGCAGACCTACACTATATGGACAAAATTATTGGGACATGTGACTGTTACAACAATAGGGACTTTAAAGATATTGCATTCAAATACATATACGTTAAGGTTGGTAGCCCTTTGCAGTTATAACAGCCTCCACTGTTCTTGGACGACTTTCTACAAGATTTTGGAGTTTCTGTGTCCATTTATTCTGTAGAGCATGTATGAGGTTGGGTGCTGATGTTGGATGAGAAGGCCTGGCTCACAATCTCTGTTCCAATTCATCCCAAAGGTGCTGGATGGGGTTGAGGTCACTTCTTTGTGTGGGCCAGTCAAGTTCTTCCACACTGAAGTCATCCAGCCATGTCTTTATGGAGCTTGTTTTAAACACTGGAGCACAATCATGCTGGAATTGGAAAGGTTCTTCCTCAAATTGTGAGTACAACATTGGAAGTATGGTGTCATCTAAAATGTTTTGGCACGCTAAAGCATTAAGATTGTCCTTTCCTGGAAGTAAACCCTAAAAAACAGGCATGTCCCAATACTTTTGTCCATATAGTGTACCTCTCACATTTAATTTAATTAACTGAGTAAATGCTGGTTTTCAGTCTACTGTTTGTAAGGTCTCAAAATAAAACCATCCACGAACATGACAAAGCTGATGAAAACCAATCATGAAAGAAAGTGTATGGAGTGTATGGTTGTTGGCTAATGATCCTGACTTCTGTTGCAATATTACATTCTACTTCACCCTAAAATGCAGTACCAAATTATTCTATTAATTACTAGATTATTTTACATAATCTAAAGAGAGATGTGTTTCAGTGATAATGGACTATTTGAGCAGAAACCAGAAACCACAAAACCCCTGATCGGATTTTGGATTTGGGTTTGGTTACTCAGTTATTGGTCACCGGTGATCAAGTAAACCACCTCACCTTTTATACATATTTAGGTCTCTAACATCTGTCAGGAGACAACACACCCTTGCCATCCCCTCTTTGAATTGCTACAATTAGGCAGACATTGAAGAATTCTCCAGACTGAAAAACATATTTCCCCAGAGCAGTGGTTGACCCTGGTCAAAAACAAACAAACTCAGCAACTGCAGAACAATGTGAATGTCATTCACTGCAATACCATTCAATACTGTTTAATGTGCTTGGGTGGTGGTAGTAGGCTAGTGGGTAAAACACTTGCCTGTGAACCTAATGAACAAAACCCCACATTTTACTATAGTGTCCTTGAGCAAGACACTTAACCCTCAGTTGCTCCAGGGGGACTATCCCTGTAACTAATGATTGTAAGTCACTCTGGATAAGAGTGTGAGCCTAGTGGTTAGCGCTCCAGCGCCCAGAAGGTTTTGGGTTGAATACCAGCACTGCTAGTGGCACCTCTGAGGTTCCCTTGAGTAAGTTACAGTCCCCACACACTGCTCCCTGGGTGTTCCTGGCTGCCCATTACTTTACTTGGTGAAGGGTTAAATGCAGAGAATGAATTGTGTGCAGTTGTGTGTTCACATGTGACAAATCATCACTTATTTTTTTATTCTTGATACTGACCTGCTGATATTGATACCTATACTGTTATTGTGCTGGTCATTTATCTATTTGTTCATCACATACATGCTGTTATTTCTTATTTATTTATTTATTTATTTATTTATTTATTTATTTGATCATTCTATCTCCTTATATACTCGTCTAATCTGGTACAGCTGATACATTGCCACTTGTTATTTATTTGTTTTATATATTTTTTCGTATACTGTATACATATATATGTCTGTGTGTGTGTAAGTAAGCTTTCATTTGAAGCATTTTTTCTGGTTTGCTTCTCTCACTCCTCTTCTATCACAGGCTGTAACAAAAAGACCAGACACCTTAAAAGAGCTTGCGGGAACGTGCTAAAAGATAATCTGATTGGCTGGCAACTTTCACCACTCTCCTTATCAGCCAATCAGTGTCATTCATACACCCGCGGGATGAATACGTCACTGGCATCGAGTTTGCATGCGCCTGCGTGCGTGTGCGTGAAAGTCCGCACGTGTCAGCCGGTGTGTGTGTGTGTGTGTGTGTGTGTCTCACACTCAGCTGAAAGTGTTAATGCTGCCTCATGTCTGTATAAATGCCCGTTCTTTGTCTAATATTGTAACATCCACAATATCTCGAGTAATATTTGGAATACAAAGACAATACTGGTATCAATAGAACGCCGAGAGCTTCGTCTTTATAATAATGAATAATAACGCTGTATAAAAATGTCAAAATGTTGGTCAAAGTGAGTCAATCTGATGGGGCAACTCACACGCACACTAATATGATTCGAGCTGTTGTGAGAATATTACTATTATACAAGCATATTATACTATTAATATTATTATAGTATAATCTAATAATATTATTGATATGTTAATGTAAGCATACGAGCACATGCCTGCTAGTATAAGATTTCTAATACCTGCAAGGCTGTAGTCTGTTCTTTATCTGTGTGTGTGTGTGTGTGTGTGTATGTGATTGGTGGGCGGACACTCCCTCGTGTGGAAAAGAAGAGCAAAAAAGAAAAACCTAAGATACTCCTTTTCAAATACAGCAAACAAAGGAAAGCTGTTTTCTTTTTTTTTTTCTTTTTTTTTTTTTTAATAATACAGTTTCAGCATTTTTAACAACGAACAACTGCCCAAAGGTTTTATTTATTCTGAGTAATTTTTTGGAGATGATTAATTGGAATCTGGTTTAATGTGCCTTGCCTTTAAATTGTAGAATTTATTATTTTCGGCCACACTTCTCTTCCTAAATGACATATTATAGCATCTTATAATTGTTAGACAATATTTGATCGAAAAATTAGACTATCTATCTATCTATCTATCTATCTATCTATCTATCTATCTCTCTATCTATCTATCTATCTATCTATCTATCTATC
>JBBPDB010117788.1:0-18454 GCA_037974465.1 Brachypetersius altus
TCAGACAGCCGTTCCACCTCTTCTCTGTAGGCAGACTCATCGTTCCTGCTTATCAGTCCCAGCACAGTCGTATCATCTGCAAACTTGATGATGTGGTTAGTGTTGTTTGTGGCTGTGCAGTAGTGAGTAAGCAGGGTGAAGAGCAGAGGACTGAGTACGCAGCCTTGCTTAACTGTCCTTTCCTCTCTTTCTGGGTGGGTATGGTGGGCCTCCCTCCCACTCATTATTCAGTGTGATGCAAGCCATGGGTTTCTGTTAGCTTATGTAACCAATTTAGCAGTTGTGTTCTCCTCCAAGCGTGCTGAGCTGTCCATCAGACTGGTGGCACTTTGGAAGCTGTGGTGGAGCTTTACATGTTTTAGAGGAAGAACATGCTTCCCTTCACCCTTCCAGTGTTGGTAGGATCTTGTGAAGGGGAGGGGTCATTAATGGTTTAAAGGGAACTGGTCGCATCTAAACTGGGGAGTGAAACAGGTTAAAAATGCAGAGAGTGTCAGTGCCAGCAGCTTTATGTACTGAACAACACCCAGGCACTGAAGGAGGCGTTTTATTGCTGCCTCTTTTAGCTTTGGTTGCTGCTGGTGGTGCGTTGGGTCCTCTGTCCCTCCCCCACCCTGCCTGTGATGCTGGGGCTGATTCAATTGAGCCAGCAGAGCAGGAGCTATTATCCAGGCTTCTGGAGGTGGGCATGTTCAGAGAGAGAGAGAGAGAATAGACAAGGGAGAGATCAAGAAAATGAAAAAATGAAGAGGAGCCAGAGAAAAGGAGAATGAGAGAAGGAAGGACGGGAAAGGAGGAAAGAGAGAGGTTGGAGGAGAAAAATGGAGGGATTAGGAGGAGAGAGAGAGAGAGTGAGAGAGAGAGAGGGAGAGAGAGAGAGAGGGGTTGGAGGATCCCCTAGAGAGAAAGGGGTTGGGCCCGCCTGCCTGTAGCCAATTAAAAGGAGCTCCTCTCGCGCTCAGGCGCCGTGATCAAGCCCCGGAGAAGAAGAGTGGTCGGCCGGGCGATGAATAATGCAGCTCCGGGTGGGTGTGGACCTCTGAACAGGGGCTCGTGTGTGGGGGGATCCCTCCCCCGCCTCCTCTAGTGAGGTCAGAGAGAGAAGAGAGGGGAGGAGAGAGAAGGGCTGAAGGAAGAGGAGCTGGAAAGAGAGGAGGAGAAGGAGAGGAGGTCTGGAGGAGCATGTGGAGAGGAGAGCAGCGATGACAGCCATGCTGAGCCCGAAGATCAGACAGACCAGGAGAGGTACAGTGCAGCTCCGTTTATCCTTCACCTCCATTCATCATACGCCTCCATCTCCAGCATCATGCAGGGGCTGAGCTCCTGATCCATCAGAGACATCACACCACACAACACCTTCTCCTCCTGTGGGTGCAGCTCTGAGGAATTCAGTTCTCAGTGATGAGTATTAGAGATGCATGGTGTTGCTGTGGTCGATACTGATACCAGTGATGGGTATTTATGTATGTTTGCATTTATTTATTTATTTATTTATTTATTTATTTAGTCAATCATTAATCAGTAACACTATAATCCACATAAGCTTTGCTGTAGATAATTTTGTAGGATTTTATTTTCTACCGAAAAAGGTGTAGTGGCCATTTACACTGTGTCCAGATTTTTTTTTTTTTACAAGTATATGCACCAATAGGCATTGACACGCTTAAATATGTCTTTAAAAAAGATTTTCGCAATTTATGTTTATTTGCAGCTTTGAAAACACAAGGTGCGGCATCACGATGTAATGAAAGGACCAGTAGGAATGATCCAAAATCACGAATGGAGCATTAGTAATGAACAGGCCTAAAGGATATGACCAAAATTGTGAATGGACCAACAGGAACTGCCCAAAATTCTGAGTGGACCAATAGTAACCGACCAAAATCATGAATGGACCAGGATAGTTGTCCAAAATCTTGAATGGCCCAATCTGAAGTGTCCAAAATCCTAAATAGGCCATTGTTACATTGATGTTCAAACAACATATTTTCCGTTTCCTGTAAAGAAACGTTTTAGATACAAGGTTTCGTTTCCAACGGCGATGAGAAGGTGACAACCCACCCACTCCCACCCCCGACACACTCACCTTGTTTGAACCCTTCCTCCTGCCTTTTTTTTTCCAACTGGTTGTAATTCTCAATTACATATGATCCATATTAATTATACATTTTTCCATTTATCTACTAATTCATTATCTGATACATCCCCATCCGACTTCGGACCCATCCGAGTTCTCCATGCTGAGATGATGAATAACCTACATTAATGAAGTGGTACGCACCCAAATTCAAAATCTTTTACCTTACAAGCAAGGCTCGGCGGACCGGCAGGAACCATATTTTTGAACGTCATTATTATTATTCTTATAAGGTTTTTCTTTCCTGAGTGCTGGCACTTAAAGATCGAGTATGAAGTTTCTCAAATTAGGTACTTATTTGCAAAGTGAAGACTGAAAACTGGTGCACATTTGTCGTACCACATACGCCAATTCTTGCATGCGTCAATCCCTGTGAATAATGCAGTAAAACTGATCTAGAACCCTGTATTCCCACCCTGTAGTGGACAAGAACTTGTAAATCAGGCTCCACTCATTGGCGGAGCTCGTTACTGCATCATTTATGGCAAAGTGTGTGTCCACAACAGGTCCGTCCTCATTGACCTGTAGCATTACAGGTCACAGAGGGGTCACCCCATAAAACACACAAAATCATGGGGCAGCTGGAGGCCTGGTGGTTAGGGGAGTTGCCCCTGCAGTCAGAAGGTTGTGGGTTTGAATCCTGGGACTGCCAGTGGCACCTGGCCGCCCACTGCTTCACTTGGTAAATGGGTTAAATACTACACTGTGTGGTGTGTGAGTGTAAGGGAAGGGTGGAATATTCCTTTAACTAAAAGTCCAGTCATTTTATACTCCCAGCATTTTTATTTCTGTGTCCTCCTGTAATCCCAGCTGTTATTAGAATGGTTCTCCTGACTGTTTATGAGGGCAGAACAGGGACAAGGTACTGTGAATCTCAGTCCTCTGTAGTCTAGGACATACACAGAGTTTCAAATCATGTTTACTTATAATATACCTCCAAACACTGGAACTTGCTATAATATCATAAATAATAATGAGATAATAAATATTAAATATAAAATAACTAAATAAGCAAAAAAAAAAGAATGAAATAAATATGAATTTGATCTGAAATAATTATTACAAATACATATTACATTAAAAATGAATTAATTATTGAATTAGTAACAAATATTACACAGTGATGTTATAGATTTTAATGTATTTTCTATATTTTTTATTTTATTCAACTTGTTCAAATACGACTACCATTACTACTAAAAATAATACAACAATTATTATTTTTATTAGTATTATTATTATTCAAACATCAAATATTAGCTGTGGGTGTAACTAAATGCTTTAATACAGTACAGTTTGTTACAGTCAGGAAGGGGGTTTACAGGTCTAATAATAGGCTCCAGGTAAACAAGCAGATCGATCTAAGAACTATCAGTTTTTTCCAGGGCATTTTGATGTTAAATCTGAATGCAAGTAGCATGAAAGCTGTGCTAGCTGTGCACAACAACAGATTTTTTAGCAACCACATCCTAGAAACGCCCAGGAGAGAAGGGAAGGTATGAATCATCCCATCAGACGGGTCCAGAAATGAGCCGCCATGCCGCGCACCATTTGCTTTTGCTTTCCGAGTTCCAACAACTGGCTTAAAAAGAGTTCTGCTGTGAGTTCACAGCCAAGACTGAAAGGCTCCAAATGTCAACGCATCCTTTAAATGTGTTTCTTTAACATCTGGTTCAACGGGGGAACACACGTCAGCAGCAGGTGATTCTTCTCACCACCCGGATGAAAGAAATACCTGCATTAGCATGGTTTTCCACTCTGAAGAGATGGAAGGGCAATTATAATGACCTGAAAACAGGCAGATTAACAGTAACAGTGGCAGACTCGTCCAAACAGACCCATAAATTCCAGATGAGCAGCCAGGGAGAGTAAATTAGACTAAAATGACTGGAAAAGGTCTTTTCACAAGCCAAATCTACAGGATTCATCTCAGAACTGATACCAAATTCAGCTTCTGATGCAACTGGCCTAACTCCTACCCTCCTAAAGCCCCCCAAACTCAACAAATACTCCAGCCAGAACTAGCTAGAAGACAGAGCCAGTGGTGACTTAAGGGTCCAAATCCAAAGACGCAGCCCACTCGATTCTTGAGCTGTCTGAGGGGTTTGGAAGGATCACACTTTCCCTAGAATCTGGATGAGAAGCAAGGAAGAAACTGGTCAGAGAGGTTACCAAGAGGTCTATTAAAACTCTGAAGCAGTGACAGGAATTCATGGCAAATAGTGGTCATTTTGTTCCCGTGGCAACAATATCACTAGTGCTCTAGTAATGTGGCTTGTAGTGGAGAGTTGCAAGAAAAAATCGACTTTGTCTTAATTAAGCTTCGCCAAAAAGACACCTTGAGGATTCTGAAGCCAAGTGGAAAAAGTTGTTATGGTCAGATAAGACCAAAATCTGGCCTCATCACCAAATGGTATTTCTGGCAGAAAGCCAATACAGCTCTCCATCCAAAGAATAGCGTACTAACAGTAAAGTATGGTGGTGGCAGCATCCTGTTTTTGGGGGTGTTTCTCTGCCCCAGGGACCAGAGCACTTACAATGAGAATGAATATTAAAAATAAAATAACTACATAATCCAAAAATTATATATATTAGATCTTCAATAATTATCATAAATACATACAGCAAAAATACAAAGAATAGCAAACTAACAGTAAAGTGTGGTGGTGGCAGCATCCTGTTTTGGGGGTGTTTCTATGTAGCAGCACTTGTCAAGATAGGAAAAATGAGTGGGACAAAATTCCATCAAAACCTGCTGCCCCCTGCCTGAAAGTGGAATGAAGGTTCACCTTCCAACATCACAATGAGCCAAAGCACATTGCAAAATTGTGGCTGAAGGAGAAAAAGGTTAATGTCCTCACATGATCTGGTCAGAACCCAGTCTTAAACGCTATTGAAAATCTGTGGAATGACTTTGAAGATCGCAGTCCACCTAAGATCACAATATAATTTGACCGAGCTTGAACAGTTCTGAAAAAAAAAGGGGGTAAATACGGCACAGTCTACTTGTGCAAAGTTAGTAGAGAAGTATCCCACCATACTATGGCACTAATTAAAGCAGAAGTACTGATGTGTCATCTGTCTCAGTGATTCTGTTTTTTTGGTTTTTTTTACAGTCATATCACTTGGGTGTTGTGCTGAATGAATACAGCTGGAATTTTTTTTTTCCTTTATTGTTTTAGGCTGCAAAGCAACAAATTGTGATTATTTTTGAAGGGGGCGATTCTGTCTATATCCACTGTATAGATTCATTTTATTCTGCTGGAACATAATGAAAATACTAAACAAATAGAATTTCACCAAGACTCAACATGGAAGATGCATTCGCATGAACTGCAGGGGCGCTCGGGACAATCTCATCATGTATAATTTATAGAAATCAATCCCTGCATGCACACACACACACACACACACATACACACACACACGCACACACACATTTGTGCCTCGTACCTCTGGGCTATAGACACTCAATCAATGCAAGTGTGGCTTTGTGAGAGAAAATCAATGTTTTTCTCTCTTCCTTCTTTTATTTTACACTCCTACTTGTGCAGGTCATGGAGAATCGTGAACACGCTGCTTCTGGCAGAATTCTGGATGCTGGACCAGAAGCATGCTGTACTCAAATACTCATTGACTAAGAAGAGGGTGTGTCAGATTAAATGAAAGTACGCCCTGGCCTGTTTGTGCCTTAATCTCACTGGCCACTTTATCAGAAACACCACCCTTGTGCTTCCTCTCCCTGTCCACTTTATTACAAATCTCTCCCTTATAGCTGCACTATACAGGTTTACAGGTACAGACTAGCCCACCTGCTGGTGTATATCAGCCCCCTCTCTATCACTTTCATCACTGGAAAAAGACCACCACAGGATCACCACTGACTAACAGTGGATAAAACAGTAGTTTGTATCCATGAGGAGCAGTTTTATTCTGCTAAACACAAGACCATTGCCAAGCGGCTCCATTGCCGAGTAAGACCAGGCTTTAACAGGGTGCTGTGAGCCAGACTGGGTCTAGAACCACCTGCTTTAAAACAAAATGGACCAATCACAGAGCGTTTGGGGCGAGCAAAACAAAACAAAAGGAAAACACGCAAGTGGTGTTTACGTTCCACGACTGACTTTCAGTGCAGTTTCTGTCTCTGAGAGGCTCGTCACCGTTCGCCACGCGGGGCTCGCCTCTAGCCTCTAGCGTTGAGGCCGACACCCAGTTGCTGGTTTACCGCTCATAAAAGTGCTGAATTGGTTCACCATAGAAAGTGGGCAGATTCTGTGGTCATTTTAGAGGGCAGTTTAACTTTGTTACATTGTGTACAGAATGTGCAGACCTAAACTGGGTGAAGCAGAGCTAAAACTGTCATGCATCTCACACACCTCCAAACACATATGGAGGACATATTTTTGGTAACTACTTCATACTGTTTTTGGGTTAGAGATGGGCACATGGTTAAGAAGCATAGAGAAGCTCCTAGAGCAGGGGTGTGGAACTCCAGTCCTGGAGGGCCGGGGTCCAGCACGCTTTGGTGATTTCCCTGCCCAGAAGCACCTGCTTCACCTCGCCAGTTAGTTGCCACGTTCAGTGAATGTGTTTGAGTAGGAGAACCATCAAACTGTGCTAGACACCGGCGCTCCAGGACTGGAGTTCCGCACCCCTGCTCTAGGAGCTTCTCTATGCTTCTTAACCATGTGCCCACCTCTAACCCAAAAAAACCAGTATGAAGCAGTTACCAAAAATATGTCCTCCATATATGTTTGGAGGTGTGTGAGATGCATGACCGGAGATTGACGCCCCTGTCCTAGAGGGTCTAAAGTGTTAAAGTGTGAGGAGCAGTGAGAAGAAGCTCATAACATTGTGAACCAAACCTGCTCCTCCAGTGTTGCTGGGGGGGTCCTCTAATCCTCTGGGAATGCTGTGAGGATTTGATTGCAGCCCAGAGAGTATTAGTGCTGTTATAACATTGCCGTGTGCATAAATGAGGTCAGGTCTTGATGTTGAATAATCAGATCTGGATGCCTCTCTAACTTAACCCAAAGGTATTGGATGGTGCTCCACTACTCCAGAGAACTCCACAGTCCAATGCTGGGGGCTATAATACCCCTCTAATCCATGAACATGTTGCCCTCACAGTGAATCACATTTTGTTGCTTTACAGGACCAATCGCAGAGCGTTTGGCCGACCAAAACTAATACTTTACTGTAGGTATTGATCAAGACTTAATGTGGTCTTTTGTAAAGTTGCTTTTTGGTCATACAAATATAAACCAAGACATAAAGGCACCCATTAATGTATAACAGCACTTAAATTGGTTTTAAATGACTGAGCACATAATCCCAATAATATATTACAGCCCCATTGTATGGCTTGTAACTGCTGTAGGCTGAAAGGGTGGAGCTAAACTGCTAAAGGCTAAATGGAAGGGACTAAAGAGCTCTAGACACTAGGAGCTACACCGCTGTAGGCTTAACTGGTCTGGCTAGACTGCTGTAGACTCAATGGGTGGGCCCAAATTGCTGTATATAGCACTGAAACGTTTTTCTTTGTTTTGGCACATAATAATTTTTGATGCTATAGAGCTATTTTTTTTAAGTTTTAGGTTTAATCACATTCTTTCATTCATTTTCATTATTAAGGTCGCGGGTACCTGAAGCTTATCCTGGGATCAAGCCCAGGGCGCACACACCATTTACCCACACATTTAGAGAAGAACATTTCATCAACAAAAACATTTAAGAATTTAAATACTAAAGCTAAAACAACGTGTAAAAACATCAAAAAGATCACAAGCCATTCCACCCTCTTTTGTTTTCTGTCTGTTCACTGACTGACCCTTCTGCTGTTCTGATCCACAGCCAGGTCCAAGAGTATGGTGATGGGTGAGGTATCCCGTGGCTCAGGCCCATCTACCTCTCCAGGCCTCCAGGAGGGGGTGCTGAAGGCTGGCTGGCTGAAGAAACAGAGGAGCATCATGAAGAACTGGCAGCTGCGCTGGTTTGTGCTGCGCTCTGACTACCTGTACTTCTACAAGGATGAGGAGGAAACTAAGCCTCAGGTACCATTTAGGCCTTTAAAGAAAACACAAAACACACAAAACACAAAACTTCCTGCTTCCTGTAAACAGAGTCATCCAGGAAAATGGGTCATTATAGAGACTCAAATGCTTTACAGTGGTGGTGAATGGAACCAGACATCACATCTCCAACAGACATATAGCCATTCTTAGTGAAGCTACATGCGTCCTCTGAGTGTTCATATGGAATATTGATAATGGGAAAATAGGAAATCTGAACTTTATCAGTTTTCTTTGGGGATTATTTTTGCCTCACCATACCCTGCATGTACCCTGAATGGTTTAGTTTGTAAGTCAAAAGTTTTCCCAAACTCTCAAAACAATGTCTCAGGCACCATAACCATGTAATGGAATAACTTTCTGAGAGGCAGACATCAGGTTCCTTTCACTGCCACTATGAACAGTTTGAGTTTCCCCAGCTGTGTCTGAAGCTGTTGTCTAAAGCCACTGTCAGATCATATGACGTGAAAGCCATTCATGGTACAGTGCTTCCACACATTCTCTGAAAGGGTGTTTTTTATTTGTATCATTATTACGATCGTTTTGAAATTGTGCCAAACTACAGGATGCTGACAACGCTTTGCTGGCCGATCGATGTCGATCGCTTATGTTAGGTTCTTCATTCAGGCTGCAGTGTGATGGACAGCTCCATTCGTCAGGAGCCGTCGATACTCCACCCGTCACCATTGATCCGTCTCCGTGCCTCGCTCGCCAGGACGTCCGCGGAAATGTCAGCCCAGCCCGCTCATCCTGCCTTTAATCAATCGAGATTCAAAGCGGTGAACTGGGCCGGCAAATCGCACAGCACATCACACGCTGGGATGAAAGGATGCGGAGGAGGCCGGATCATGCCGGGAAGAAGGATGCCCGGATAATTGATCCACTCGATAATGATGCGGAGTGTTTAGTAGATAAGACAGCAGTCAAACTCGGCGACAGGTCCCAGGTGCAAAAAACAAATGAGATTATTCGGCTTTAAATGTAACTGTACTGTGTGTAAAGAGGCACTCAGTATTTCCCAGTAATATACAGTGGTCCAAGGTGTTCCATGTTGTCATGGGGAATAATCTTGTTGATTCCTTCAGCTTCCAGTCCAGGATACTAACAAAATGATCAGAGCTTGAAAGAAGAGTGCTTAGTTTCTGTGAAAATAAAACACAATCCAAGGTTTGAGCTTCTCCTCTTCTCCACCGCAGGGCTGCATCCCACTCAAAGGCAGCCAAGTCAATGAGCTGACAGGCAACCCAGAGGAACCAGGCCGACACCTGTTCGAGATTGTCCCAGGTAAGAAGTAGTGGTCTCTGTCCCAGAAGCCCCTGGCTCTCATGTGGGTCAAAATGGAGGGAATATTTCTTTGTGCGAAGCCACTCATGACTTTTCAAATAGGTCTTCAACACGGTTACGAGAAGTACTGGGGTAGCAGCTTGATAATGTTGTTTATGAGGACTATGAGGACACAAGAGGTCTGGTTGTTTTGGACGTGGCTGACTGATCTCAGAGCTGTTTTAAGACTTAGCTGCACATTAAGGGAGGAGAATTCACCTTAGCTGGATATTTTCATCAACTTAACTATTACTAAACTATCATTAAGTATATGTTGAGCCCACTGATGTACCCACTACCAATCATTTTTCGTATTAGGAGATTATCAGGAGATTATCAGGAGATCTAATTTGTCATTTCAGGAGATCTTTTGACATCTGGTGGATAAAAAGAAGAAAAATGAAGGGTATGATCACTTTAATGTGCAAGTAGGCCATGATTAGACAGCAGGAACTGTTATTGAAGAGGAGGGGCTCCCCATTCCACTCGTGACCACTGCACATCTATGTGTGTTTTATTTATGGCAGGCAAACATGGCACAGTCGTGTGATAGCCATTAGCTCTCAGAGGCTGATGAGTGTGTTTTTGGCACACACACCCACACATACCCCCTGCCACACACACACACACACACACACACACACACACAGTAGATCCTCGCTTTGACCAAAGGCTTTTCTAACAGAACTCAAAGAGCCGAACAAAAGTTCTGCTTATAGTCGGGCTCTGTAAGCACACAAAATTTCATTCAGCCGGGACACAGCAACCTGTGTGCAGCCCCCAAAACTCACTCAGTGTTTATATTAAAAGCCTCCCAAATTCTTTAAAAATTGTCGTCATACAACGTTTCCTTCTAATTCATAAAAATATTTAATGTCTTGGCAATTAAAGCCTGTTTAAGAACTGGAGCTACGAGGCTAATGTCAGTAACATTAGGACACAGTATAACACTGTGAGCTTAACCTCAGTGTGTAGCTGCACACTGCCGACAGCCTTTTACACAACAGGGTCTGTTTTCACTATCCTCAGGAGCAGGAACTGTCAAGGTCAGTCCTCATTTGTGAACAGCAGTTCTGGTGTCTCCTGAAGTGGATGTTTAGTTCATTTTTACAGCTCACAGTAAGTCATACTGGGTCCTAAACCACACCTACAAGCCTGATCCACTTTAATGAAGAGCTGTATGCAGTCTGAGCAAGTCCAGAAGTTTTGCTGATGTGTTTACAGTATAAGTTTTAGGTGACTATTAGCTTTACCTCAACTCTTTCTGGGGAACTATGTCCATTTGGTTTCCCTCTAATATCTGCGTGGACATGAAGCACAAGACAGTGTCCCTCTGAGTCATGGGGTCTGTTTACTGGATATGCATGAAACTGTGACGGCGACGCCGTGAGAGGCCTGCTGGCTGTCTGGAATTTCATGCATCTGTGTTCTCCGGGCCCTCACAACAAGAGGCTTGAAACTTACAGAGCATGACTGTGACCCTGCAGCTGACCGCCTGTGCATCTGCTTAACCCATACTGTACATTAGCTTGCTCTCAGCAACCTCTGCGAAGTAGAGGAGATCGTTTCAAGAAGAAAGTTCCTCGGGACAGAGCTCCAGTCCAGCGTGCCGAATGGTCTGTTTATTTATTTGATTACTTGTTTGTCCAAGGCAGGGGGGTCGTTTGGCAAGGGGATAGCCTGAAGATTCTGTCCTCTTCTCACGCAGTCCAGGAGTGAACAAAGCCACGATGGTCTTGGTTTTGGAGGATTGAGACATCTCAGACTCTTTCTGGAGTATAAATGGACTGCCAGCTGATTCTGTGATGGAGGAATGAAGATTTGTTCCTCAGGTTTTGAGCAGCGATGGTGCAGTTGGCTGGAGTCACTGGCAGTAATGGTGCCACTGAGTTCCTTGACCGGTTTGACCGCTACCTGTTCTCGGTTTGGGTTCGAGGGCTGCGCATGGGACTGAGAGGCTCGGCCTGACTGTAGGTCCAGCAGAACATGGGGCAGGGCTGCTGCAAGACAAGGCAGCGCAAACCACCTAAAGGTACATTCAGCTAGGTCATAATAATGGTATATAGAGTTTGTATGAATATATATATATATATATATGTATATATATATATATAGCAGTGGTCTCCATTTGTGTTCCACCTGTATGCATTTTTAGCAAATCCCAGCAATGCATATTCCGGCAATTGTCCAGAAAAGTAGCTTTAAATGCAGGAAATTGGAATAAATTGCAGGAAATTGGCTCATAAACTGTCTGCAATTCATTCCAACATTGAGAATCTCAGTTCTCAAAAAGGTTACATGGTGTTAATGTACTCCGATCCTGAGTGGCACATTGCCGACACTCCTCATTGACACTGTTAGTGAAGTGTGTATGTGCCCGTGTGTGTGTTCAGGGGCACATGGTGATGTGTCTGTAAGATTTTTATGCTCGACTGGAGGCTCTGCAGGCTCTGCTTGGCAGAACAGACGCCTAGGCCCAGAGAGCAATTCCCACATTCCTCCCCGCAGCAGCAGTGTGTGCTGTTACACTCACAGGGCATTAGAATGCCTCACCACGGTGGGAAATGGGCTGCCAGACCCTGCATCTGCTCAGTGGGAGCGTGTTACCATCAGATGTCTCTAACTGCTGCAATCTTCCAGCAGCAGGGGTGGTGAATCTTCAGCCACTGTGACATTTAAAGCTTTATTTATCTAAAGACATCCATTGCTTTATTATACAGCATAAATACACACACACACACAGTCATGTTATAAAAAGAGTTCAGTTCAAGAAATGTTCACATCAATGTTTAAACTTTTTAATTATCTCTTGATTATTAACTTTTATCTCTTCATTTTTGTTGTTTACCTGCAATTAAGTCTTGTTTTACTCCTTAACCAAAGAAACAAACAGCTAACTGAGCAAATGCTTCTTGTAGCCATCCACCAGTCTAACATCAGTCTGAGGAACGTTTGCCCCACTCTTCAGTGCTTTCAGCTGTGAGATGTTTGAGGGGTTTCTTGCATGTACAACCCGTTTCAAGTCAACCCACTCAATCGGATGAAGGTCTGGGCTTTGACTTGGCCATTCTAGAACTCTCCATTTCTTTGTTTTCAGCCAGGCTTTGGTGGATTTTATATTGTCACGTTGCAGGGTCTAGTTCCGCTTCTGATTTGATTTTCTTACAGATGGTCTCACATGTTCCTCAAGCAGACTCTGATACACAGTAGAATTCATGGTGGCTTCTATGATGGTGAGCTGGCCAGGTCCTACTGCAGTACAGCATTCCCAAACCATGATACTCCCACCGCCATGTTTCACAGTTTGTCTACGTTCTCTGTGGCAAACTTCAATCTGGCTTCATGTTTCTCTTAGAGAGCAAATGGTTCTTTCTTGCACATCTCCCATGAAAATGAACCCTGTGCAGTTCTCTTTCCGATGGTAGAGGCATGTACTTTCACATCAACCGTACCAAGAGCCTGCTGTAGGTCAAGTGATGACTTTTTATGGTTTTTGAAGACCTCATTTAGCATCTTGTGGGCTACATGTTGCCAATTGCTTTGAAGGTCTTTCACTTGTGGAACAGTGGAAAGGCTGATTTCTGAAGGTCTCAGACAGCTCTTTTGATCTGTCTCACCATGGTGTTCACTAAACGAAATGTTTAAGGTTTAAATAGGGCAAGCCTCCTTTAAATTGCTAAGCATGTGCACTTCATGTGTGGCACCTGTGTGTGATCTAAGCCATTTTAAGTGGGAATAAATGTGGAGCAGCCCTGATTTATTCCTCACCAGAAATGGTCTCTACAAACTGCTAAAAGCGAATGCTGACTATGATAGAAGTGTCAGAACACACAGTCCATGGTGCTGCATAGCTGCAGACTGGTCAGAGTGCCCATGATGGCCCCTATCCACTATGCTCTCCTGCATTTATGTGGATGTTACTTTGACATGTACCACCTACCTAAACACTCTTGCCAATCAAGGATACCTCTTCATGGCAGTGATGTTCTCTAATGGCAGCTTCCTCTTTCAGCAATATACTGTCCATGCTTTGGTAATGTTTTGGTAAAAAATACCTTTTTTTATAGTGTAAACCCTAAATATGGCTTCAAATATGCTCCTAGAACACTTTAATTTAATTTAAAGAAAATGTAAAGTTAAACCCATTTTCGAACCCGTATTTAAATTCCCTGCCGGGATATGCAACTCGGATTGTGGACAAAAGTAGCGAGATGAAAATTTTTCATTTTCATTTTTCGGGCTAAAAATACAAACGAAGACTCGTTGGAAAGGTCTCCTAGAGACCAATCAAGCTGTGGAGTTTGAGGTGTCTGGATGCTTTCCCCACCGAGATATGCAACTTCCATGTTAATATCATGATCGTATTGTAAATAGACTGTAAAACATGAAACAAGAAGTAGATGATTTCATCTTGTTAATCTAAACTGTTTGAAGCCCTGAAAAGAAATTGTTTAATAAAAGCCCTCTTGAAATTGCTCAGATTTGGTCTGTTTATTCTGATCCTGATCCTGAAAGATATGTATACAATTTCAAATATCCGTGTCTTTCTATCTGGGAACGGCTCACGGTCGTCTGCACACTTGAGGGACTGTTATTCTTCTCGCTAAAGAGACAGACAATTGAATTTGACAGCTTTTTTGAGGACAGCAGTGCCACCTGGTGGCCTTGACATTCACACAGCTTGTCTCTCCCTAAGAAAAGCACAGACCAATAGAACATCTGGCAGATGCCCTTATCGTTATGTCTGTATATATAAAACGGAGGGGTTTGAACCTGCAGCTTAGTGGTCATCAGGTTTTACCCACTAGGCCACTACCACCCTATACACATGAGCCCCAGGTCACTATGCCCATGGGCTAGAGGGGTATAAAGCCCCCCAGTGTTGGCCAGAGTGATGGAGTTACAGCCAGGGACTTTGGAATGACTGTACTCATGCTCTCCTGGCTGCAATCAAACCCTCACAGCAAAGTTACATTAGTACCTGACCTTATTAATGCTCTTGTGGCTGAATGCAATCATATCCTGTTCCAGTGCCTGTCACCTCCTGGGATGGTGGTTGGGAGGGAGGGACGACTCCCCCCATTAATAACAAGCATGGGCACCAGAACCATTATAGCAGTTTTTCAGCTTTTCAAGAACATTCGTTTCTCTTGTTTCATTACTCAGGCGCTGCTGGGGAGAAAGACAGGGCAGCCATCAGCCATGAGACCTTTGTACTTATGGCCAACACCCAGAATGACATGGACGACTGGGTCAAGGCCATCAGGCGGGTCATCTGGGCTCCTTTCGGAGGAGGTAAGCAAATAAAAAACACTAGAACATGCTGAACAGAAGAGGAACTGTCATTTCAGTTAAAAACAGGAGCTTTTATTCCGAGTGTTCCCTGTAGAGGATGTGTTACTTACTCGTAGCAACAAAAATATAAAATTTGAAATGCTAATATTTTTGTATACCCTGCAGATACTTTAAAATGGTTTACATTTTTTTACTTATAAGGTTACACATATAATGCTTTCATGACAAATGACATTAGCATACGTTAACAATTCTAAAGGCCTAATCAAATAAGCGTCAGCTGTCCTTTCACTTCAGCAAGTATTAAAACAACTGTGGAAAACATCCTTTCTAAAATGTTATGTCAAGAGGCGTAAAGCCTTACAAGTGTTAGCGTCGTGGAACATTTGAATGTCTTGCAAATTTGAATAGTGGTTAGGGTGTTGCCCCTGCGACCAGAAGGTTGTGGGTTTGAATCCCAGGACTGCCAGTGGAAGCACTAAAGTGCCCTTGTGCAAGATACTGTTCCCACACACTGCGCCCCGGGTGTCCCGGGACCCATCCCATTGGTGCCCCCCCCCCCCTGCTTCACTTGGTGAATGGGTTAAATGCAGAGAAAGAATTTCACACTGTTCACACTGTGTGCTGTGGGGTGGTGTGTTCACACATGACTATACAAGGCCTCTTTACTTTACATGCTTCAGTTGTTCTCCTCCATGATGGAGAACCTCCTTTTAGGGCATTTTAAAGGGCAAGCAACCCATTTTTAGGCACCAAAAGGGTTTTATGTGTTCAACCGCCACAGTGTAGATCTTTTGGTTCCATCTCTTATGTTCTCAGTCATGACAGACAGCAGATACTTCAGTGGATTGAGATCTCACGGGCTGAAGGGTTCTCGAGAACACCTCTCCTGCCGGAGCAGAAAACATGAAGGCACCTCCAGAGACTTTTTTCTTGATGAACTAGGAGGCTGCAATTTCTGCATCGCACCACTAGATGTCAAAAATGAGCCAGAATTTACCACCCTGCTCTCAAAACCTGATCTCTCTTTTGCAGCAACATGTGTGGTTTCTACATTAGCTGAGCCTTAAATGAGTTACTAACACTTTTTTAGACTGATTTTAAACCTCCCATCCCCAACTTCAGCCAAAAATAATCCCACTTGCCCTCCAGGGCGGGGTGCTGTGGCGGCTGCCCCTCCTGAGATAAGGTTTCAGGGACTTATTAATAGCAGGATCATGAAATGTAAAGCGAGCCCTGTTAAAGATCCGGCCCTCTGAGCCACCCACACATGGAGCACATGGAGGAGCATTGTTCTCTCTGCGAGGAGAGCGGCAAAATGAACTTCACACTTCCAACCTGGAGGCCTGCAGGACTAAAAACACTGTTTACATTTGAAGCAGAGGGAGAGGTTCACAGGACGGGCAGGTTTCTGAGTTCTCCACTCAGGAGCAGGACTGTTTTGAGGGAAAAAAATGAACACATCTGTCTTAAAAACAGTGTAGACGGTCCGAATTTGTACCCTGCAGTTCACAAGTTCACAGCTTCTTGAGCTTGATGGTGTGCCTGCCATGAGCCTCATGGCATGTCACAGAGTGGGACCACCACCACGAGCGGATATCAAAGAGAAGACAAAGCATGGGGCTTTTAAAGCTGAGAAGAAGCTGCTCCTTTGCAGTTCCTGCTCCTCACTCAATTACTACGACTCCTGTGCGGTTTATGGACACTGTGACTGTGGTCAGGACATCGGGTGGCAAACAGCAGGTGACAGTAGAGCAGAATTTTGTGCAGCGTTTACAGAAAGCTCTTTATGGACTGACTGGAATTCCTCTACGTTTTCAAATATTCCAGGTCAGAAACTGCAAAAGTTAGTAGAACCTTTTGGAAAAATATGTATCGAATCTAATTTAAGCACAACCTATATATGCAGCATAGCCCTCTTGAGTGATACACTATATGATATACTGACAACTGTGGACAGTTCTATCAACTCTGATACTAGATTTTAATTTTTGATTACAGTATTACTTAGGTACACTCTTGGAAGAACTGCTTCTATAGTAGAACAGTCACAAACCAGAGACCCAAATATGGTCTAGACTTTTGTTCCAGCCCAGGTGCAGCCAGGTGTTGCATCTCCTCCCATTTTATTTCCACTTACAACCCACGAGTGAACCTCCACACGTCTTCTTTGTGATTATATGTTAGGTTGATGAGGGCTAAATAGTGACAAATCTGAACAAAGTTTCCTTTGGGATCTTTTTTGCCACACAATGCCCTGCGTGTACTTAGCTTTAGGACTAAAAACTTCTCAGACCTCTGGTAGAACAATGTCTCAGGCATCCGGTGCCATATTCATAACCATTTTGTGGCATAACTTTCTGTGAGGGAGCTTTTAGAGGCAAACATCTGGTTCCATTCACCACCGTTTTTAGTTCTGACTTCTCTCAGACAGAGCATTTCACATCAGATCCCTTCTGATCTGCACTGTTTGCATCTTAAAGGCTTCATTATGGGGGGATTTTAACATGGTGTTCTTTCCTGAAATCTTATAGGTATATTTGGGCAGCGCTTGGAGGACACGGTTCGGTATGAGAAGAAGTTTGGTCCACGTCTTGCTCCTCTCTTGGTAGAGCAGTGTGTGGATTTTATCAGGGAGTGGGGGCTCGATGAGGAGGGGCTCTTCAGGATGCCAGGCCAGGCCAACTTAGTGAAGGAGCTGCAGGACGCTTTCGACTGTGGAGACAAGCCACAGTTTGACAGGTACCATCAAACAAAGTATAGAAAACTATTCTCAAGCTATGTCTAAAGAAATAACGACCCAAGTTCATCAGCATAGAACGGACAGCGCTGAAACTGGCATTATTCAGATATCTTGTTCCACCTTCGTACAACTGATTTTTACATCAATTTTATTGAATTATAGGGCCCATATCATGGAAAACTGAATTTTACCTGCTTTTGTCAACTTAGTTGCAAATAAACACAAAGTGTTAAATTAGAACAAAACATGCTGTTTTAAAATAAATATATGGAAATTAATATGTAAAAACTACTACAATGTGTTAAAGCAACATATTTGCATATCCCCACTTGCTCAGCTTATAGCAGCTCAGTCCCACAGATTCATGCGGAGTAATAAGGAATGTTTTATCATGTACTGCTTCACAAATGCGCTACAATAAAGAGCTGCCAATCAAAACAGAGCTAATTTCCGTAGACTAGTCTTAAAGGCACAGTAACAGAAACAGCCAATTAGTCGCACAAACAATGACTTGAGACTTGACTCGGACTCGGGTGCTGTGACTCGTGAGTCGTAACTCATAAACAATGTTCGTTTCATGGAATTATTTATTTATATCCTGCACTCTTTCCAACGACCCGAAAATTGCTCACCTCGCCCCGGTGTCCCATTACTTTTGTCTTAGATAAACGGATTTCAGCTAATAACGGTTTTCGAACTGTCATTGGAAAGGGGTCACCGAGCCCCATCTAACTGGAGTTTCACATTTAGGGAGCGAGATAATATTTTTCATATTTAATATTTTTTTAAGATCATTTAAGGCAATTCTTCATGTTGGTGAGGGCAGATCACAGCACACAGTCCCACCCCCTGCTAAGCAACAGCCAATTGTAATCTCGGGGCGTG
>JBBPDB010117813.1:0-18451 GCA_037974465.1 Brachypetersius altus
CTGATTTCTTCTTCATATTGATGTTGTGTTTTCATTATTTTAATCACCTCCTGTGTAGCTGCTACTTCAGCTGCTGCATCCTGTCTTTTCTGCAAAGAATCATGGGAAGTCTGATTTGACATCTTAGAAGCAGACCTCAAGTTACTGGAGGTTGCGGAGGTAACGCTGGACACAGTGGCTTCAAACACAGAATCTGAATCAGGCCAGGGAATATTTTCAGCATAGTTATCGAGAAAGAGTTGAGCCTTTCTATTCGCAATGCTTGTAATGGCAAGACAAGTATCATTTTTCCTCCGAATTTCTGGTTCAGGGCTTGTGAGGCTTCTTATGTCGCCATAAATATGGTCAATCTCAGACTGAATGACATTAATGGTGCTCAAAGGTTCATCAATCAAATCTGCATTATCTTTGTTCTTCATGACTCTTTTCAACCCATTGATATGAAATTTCCATTTCCTATACTTCTGTTCAAAACTCCCTTTCAGATTATTCAGTCTTGTGTCCTGCAATGTTTTACCCTTTTCGGTGAGCGTGCGTACACGCTGACTCCTCCTGACATTTGGGAACTGTGTGCTATCTGTGCCCACCTGAGGCTGTTGTTCTTGGGTAGCCGCTTCAACATGCTCAGCCACATCAGCTTGTTGTGGTGGGATAACCTGATCTGCATCATCAACCTCTGGCTCTGTTGAATCTGCACAGATAGCTAATTCAGTAGGCAGTATTGTTTTCTCACTTGTATTGGACATGTCGCCTTATATTGCACTATAATGTGTTATCTAAAGACAGTCAAAGGTTTAGAGTAAGAACTCTCTTATTTAAACTTGAATAATCAAACCAAGTACACAGCAAAACATGAAACTTGTGAAATGTTAACACTCAAAATTATAGAGCATACAGAACATCAACAGAATATTTCAACCTTTTTCTCAGTAATACAACACATCTGTTTTTTCTAGATGATCCTTACAGCTTCGTAACAAGCCAACAATTATTAGACAACGTCCATTTTTATCTTTGAGGAAAGAGGAGGATGGAAATTCCAGCACAATTGAGACTTCAGCAACAGTTCACAAACACCTTTGCTGCTTCCAAGTCACTAACTTAAAGTGCTTGCCTTGTTCAGCCCTTACTTGCACACTGCTGCTTCAGTCATTCAATTTTGGCCATTTAAACGTTGTACTTCCCTTATCCAACGTCTGTTGCCTTTCGCTAGCCAACTTCCATGTACAGCTTGCCTTCTGATGATCTTGGCCTTCACCAGCGCAGTGAAGTGTTCTACTATGCCGCCCTTAGTCACAACGCGAAGGCTGAGGTTCTTTTACAGATGCTTTAATCATCAACGCAGACATCGACACGGATTTGACAACTTGACTTTCACCTTTCGCCTTTCACTTTTCACCTTTCACCGTAGAACTAAACAGGACAAATGTACAGCACACATTCAATTGGACTGAACACATATATATAGCTTTAAACTCACAAACAAACAAAAATACATTCACATACCACTTTTGCCTGCTTGTGGACTAAGAGGGGAGAATGTATCCTTAAGTTTCCTGAACGGATGGCTTAAGATTGCGTGGAAAACACCTTAATCCCTTTTAGCATAGTGTCCTTCATCTCTCCATGCGGATTACAAGAAAAAGTCCAAAAAAAGGCATGATGGGAGTAAAATAATACATAACCAAACCTTTTAAGATAAATTAATCTTACTTTGGATGAAAGACAATCATGTGTAAAGAACACAATAAACATTATAAAATTACTCAAAATATAAAATTATACAAATTAAACAAATAAAGAGTTACCGAAACAAAATTTGTCTCAAAGCGCAGGCGCCATCTAGTGGTAGACATAGGAAACTCAAAATAACTTGGTGACAGCCAATACAGTAGGATTGTGCTTTCGTAGGTTTTGTAGTTTCTATTCTGTGTTCTAAAGTTGTAATTTTATGTGTTTTTGTTTAAGCTTGGGCAGAGGAATATGAAATGCATTTTGTGGCTTCCCATATTATTTGTGGATTAGTATTGTCATTGGTATTAATATTTAAAAATTCACGCAGTTAAAGTTTGAGCGAGTCAAGGAACTGTGAATCTGTAAGCAACGATGTATTTAGACGTCATCTAGTGACTTTTAATTTTATTTGAGGCAGACTAACATTGCACAATACTGCAGAGTGATCGGATAGTAGAATTGGTAGGATAGTAATGGATGTGTTGCCTGATATTAAGGTTGGATCAAGAAGAATATAATCTATGCAAGAAAAGGTCTTGTGCCTTTTAGAATAGAACGTGTAATTCCTAGTGGTAGTATTTTGTATGCGCCATATGTCAACTAGATTAAGATCTGTGATTCATGCATTCAACAGGCCTGAAGAGATATTGCTGACCACATCCAAGTTAGATTTATCAAGGGCGGGATTAAGGACAGTATTAAACTGTCCTATCACCATTGAGTAACCATGTAAGTCTAATAATTTGTTTCGAGTCTGTGCAATGAAGCTCCTGTCTGGATTATTAGGGAAGTATATGGAAATAAATGCCAATGTATGGTTTACGATCTTACCACATACGAACATAAATCTCCCGTCCTCGTCATTTCCAGTTTGGTCGATATTTGTAATATTTATTTCGAAATCGGCTACACCACATTGTCTTAAATGTGTTTCTTGAATTAGAGCCACGTGTACTTTTTTGCAATGTAAATATTTGTGTCCGTTTAATGGGTGAATTGAGACCGTTCACGTTGAGTGAAACTATATTTAAGGATGCCATCAGTTTTCTATAGTTAAGATCGGAGCTGTGAGAGGACAACCACCATCGGTGAATGACCACAGCAATAGTGTTTGCCGATTATTTCCGAATACCATAAGACCTCACTAATGAAATGAAATATATAACTATTTACACAAACAAAAACAAGGTTGATTGGGGGCCGCATCGACCTAGTTCAATAGGTCTCCAAAAACAAAAAACAAAAAAAAATCCTTCTAAAAGAGAGATACTTTTAACATTCAGTTCTGTCAACTACATGCCTTCTGCTTCTTGTTGAATAGAACTATGATTCTCATCTTCTGGGCCCACAGATGACAGAACGGTCCCATCATCACGTCGTGTCCCTGCAGCGAGTAGACTCCGCGGTAACATGCTAAAGAAATCCTTGACCGCTTGAGGAGATTCAAATGTCATCTTTTCCCCTTTGTATTCCAGCTTCACCATCACAGGATAAATGAGAAAAGGCGTCAGACCCATGGCTGTAGCTTGTTTTATGACCGGGCCAAAACTCTTTCTCCTCTCGGTTGTGGCGGGACTAAAGTCGGGGAAGAACAGCAAAGTGACACCAGCTGTATATTTCACCGGATAGGTATTGCAAGCACCTTTAAGGATAGCCGATCTGTCCTGCCACAGTAAAAGTTTGAAGATGAGAGTTTGTGGAGTTATTAACTCGTCGATTGTAAATTCGGTGTGCCCTCTCAATGTCGATGTCCCGACCCTCAAGCGAAGGAATCCACTTTGGGAGGTTGGCATTAAGGTAGCCAACAGTATTGGAGCCCTCTGCCGATTCTGGTAAGCCGATCAGCCTTATGTTGTTTCTTCGACTCCTGTCTTCTAGGTCTGTCAGCTTTGCAGAGAGTTGGTCCATTTGTTTCTTTAGTTCGATGACCGAGTGTCTGTCCTCGAGTGCAACCATTTGGATGACATCTACACGGGCCTGTTTTTTTTTAGCCACTGTAGCTAAGTTCTCTAGCTCACTGCTTAGGTCTTTCACTGCTTCGCTAATTTTCTGCATGTCCAGCCGCATGTCCCGCAAGGCGGGAATAATGGCTGAGTCAACAGTTTGCTTAACAGCAGCAGCTACAATTGTGTCCAGAGAGCTTTGTTGTTCCTGGAGTGCTAACTTTATACCGTTAGCAATGGCCACGTCTAGGTCTTCTCTAGAGATGGTAGCATCTTTGAATTTTTTCTTTATGGGAGATTGTTCATTCTCTCTTTTTCGAGTTTCTTTGGTAGCGGAGAGATTCATGGTGGGGTGGTCAGCGAAAATCCAGCATAAGTCGTAGGATTATTGAAAGAAACCGACTATGAAAGTGAAGCTAGAATCTATGCATGCATCGCCGTCGATGGGTCACGTGATCTCCTTCGGGTTCAGGAAATTGACATGCTGAGTGAAGTTGAAGCATTGAAGTAGTTCCAGGAATTCCATGGCAGATTTGCAGTTTGTATTGTCAATGTGGAAGTTAAAATCACCAAGTAAGAGAACGGATGGTGACGAAGCACAAAGCTGGGCCAGAAAAGCAGAAAGGTCGATAAACAATGAGGGGTTGGGTTTGGGTGGGCAATAGGTAACTGCAATAGTCAAATGAGTTGGACTGCACAATTTGAAGGCAAGGTGTTCAAATGAGTTTGAAGTAGGGATGGAAATGAGTGCTGTTTTTATATCCTTTCTATATATGACTGCTACACCACCTCCATGTTTTTCAAGACGGGGTTTATCGATGTACATGAAACCAGGAGGAATGCTTTGGTTAAGCTGAAGATAGTCCAAAGATTTGTGCCAGGTCTCAGTGAGACAGAGGAAGTCCAAGTTGGTGTCAGTGATTAATTCATTTAGGATGACGCTTTTGAGCACTGTTGTTATAATTCCCTTTAGTAATCAAGCAATTCCCATCCTTATACAAATTTAAGTTTTGAAAAAGAAATAGGGAGAGTTAGCACAAAGGACAGTTGTTGTGTAATTTTGAAGGCATGTAAGAAACACAGAAATGGATCCTTTCGCCATCTTTTCTGAAGTATTCAGTCTCTGGGTGCTGAAAGGAATGCAGGTGGGGGTGCAAGGGGGTGCGTCTCTGGCAGGATTCATGGAGGGGGAAATCTTGATAAGACACCACGTTTTATTGTCTTGGGCTGCTAAGGGTTTAAATTGTAATCGTAAAATGTTCTCCTCAGCAGTGACAAACCACAGGCCTTCCTGTTCAGAGGGACCCTGTTCTAGACCTGTGCTGGAATTATGAGGGGGGTGGAGAGGAGATGGACACATGCGCGTGGCTTTTCCTATGGATCAGACAAATGTGATCCTATAGTTTTAGTTAAAAAAATTCCTAAAACTTTAATTTAATTTAAAACTCCCCTCCTGTGAAAACATCCAGAAAAAATATTGCCACAAAAAAGCAAAAAAAGGCAGAGAATATTTCCGTGTTATTGTGGGGATTGAGGGAGTCCAGTTCTCTAAAAAAATCTGTGTGACTGAATCCATGACTCCTGATCCACGTAAAACTGAGGGGTTACTATACATCAACAACCATCAGAACACACGTGGGCACAGCAAGTCCATCAATTTGTCCAGGCTCATCCTCCAGAACCCATGATTGTCAAATGATGACTGAGAGCCTGACCAGTAGTTTTGCCCATAGTTTGTGAAGAATCTGGAGCCAGCTGGTCATCCTGAATGGTAGCCCTGTGCACCAGAACAAAAGCAGGGCAGAGTGCTCTAATTTTCAAGACTCTCAAGTGCATACATATTCATATATATCTCTCCTTAAAGAACAATGCTAGGGAGGCCCCTTTTGGAGTACACAGGTTTCTAGACAAATGGACAGATATTAGAAGAGAGACTAGGGATAAGTAATGAAGACATGGACAAGAGACATAGGACCTGGCTGAAATAACTAGGGAAAAGACTAAAGGAATATAAAGGAAATATAAGATACATATGGTGTACTCAAGACATTGGTTACTGAATAGGAGGAATTAAAGGTTTAGACAAAAGACTAGACATGGAAGACTGGGAGTGACGAATAGACATATGGGACTCAAACAGAGGGTCAGACATGGAGGGCTGAAGCCGACTACTGGTGTCAGTACACTGAAACTGTGAACTGAGCAGCAAAGACTGAAGTGAGTGTATAGATATGTGTGACAGAGGATTAGACTGAGAAAATAAATACAAGGGATCAGACTTGGGGGCCTGAGACAGAATCTTAGGTGTAGGTGCTTCGAATAGAACTGAAGCTGAGGGAAGCAAAGTGGTACTGGCCGGGTCAAAGCCACCCTCTGGGCTCCTCCAGAGGCTAGTGACAAGGGGCTGGGGGAAGAAAACGCTGGCCCCCCCAGTTCAGGAGGCTGAAGGGCTGGCCCCTCGGGATGAAGAGATCGAAAGGATGGCCCCTCAGGAGGAGGTGATTGAAGGGCTGGCCCCTCGGGGTGAGGAGATTGAAGGGCTGGTCCCTCGGGATGAGGAGATCGAAGGAATGGCCCCTCGGGATGAGGAGATTGAAGGGCTCGCCCCTCGGGATGAATAGATCAAAGGGCTGGCCCATCAGGAGGAGGAGATTGAAGGGCTGGCCCCTCGGGATGAGGAGATCGAAAGGCTGGCCCCTCGGGATGAGGAGATCGAAGGGATGGCCCCTTGGGATGAGGAGATCAAAGGACTGGCCCCTCGGGATGAGGAGATCGAAGGGCTGGCCCCTCGGGATGAGGAGATTGAAGGGCTGGCCCCTCGGGATGAGGAGATCGAAGGGATGGCCCCTCAGGATGAGGAGATCGAAGGCCTGACCCCTCAGGATGAGGAGATCGAAGGACTGGCCCCTCAGGATGAAGAGATCAAAAGGCTGGCCCCTTGGGAGGAGGAGATCGAAGGGCTGGCCCCTCGGGAGGAGGCGATCGAAGGGCTGGCCCCTTCGGAATAAAGAAATCCAAGGAAAGCCTTGGTTTCAGGCAGTTAAAGAGTGGGGCCCGTGGGTTCAAAAGATAAAAGTGCCAATGGTAGATTTGTCTACCGTAGTTTGTCCGAAGTCCAGTTTTCAATATCCTCTAGGCAGTCAGTGTAAATGAGTCTCCAGACATTTGCTGTATCAATTATTGTCTTGTCAGTCTGTCATGTTTTGGGTGTGAGACAAAGAGAGGACTTACAATCATTTATGAACTTTATTTACCACAACAGGATCATCCTGGGACAAGTAAGGGATTACGTATGACCAGCAAGACGTAACACACAAGCTGTGTACTGGTTCAGAAAAGGGAACCCCTGGGAGAGATTCAGGGACATTAATCAGACACATCCACTGATCATGGCTAAAGACAAGCTGAGAACCAAAACTAGAGCCACATAGCACAGAGAAAACAATGTAGAAAAGGGGCATAATAAGACAGTGTGACACCAGCAGGGCTAATCATACTGTGGCTGCAGCAAAAAGCGGAGCTTTAGTTTCCCTGTGTTCTTGGTGACTCTTCGGTGAGGAATCGAGATACAATGGGTCTTACTCAGCTGAGGAGCAACGTCTTTGCACCATCGGATGAGATTAGCCCTCGTTTTAAGCTGGATGAAGGAAAGCGGCTCCTAACTTGTTACTTCTGCTTCCTTGCGGTAGAAACGACACTTATTTTAAAGCTTGGTTAAAAAAAGCTGAATGAACTGCAAGTCTCAGGATAATTTTTTTGTGGATTTACAAAATGTGGTGTAATTCAAACTAGGAGTTCCAACCAAAGGGATATCTTTCAAAGCAAGTAATACATAATTTTACATAATACATAAGAGTAAATTTTGGAGATTCTTGTCAGACATGGAAGTGTTAGTATTTTTATGCACCTACAGATCTACTGCCCGGCAGAAGTGACATCGTGATATAAAGCACTTCAGTGAATGTCACAGAATGCACGTCTAATGTCTGTAAGACTGTAGGCAAGAGACTTATATTGCTCCAAAGTTTATGGTGTTGGTAATGGAGCTTTGGGTTTTGAAACCTAAACACATTTAAAGCATTTGAAGCTGGCTTAACAACCGATGCAGAGAAATAGATGAGTTACTGAAAGTGTTTTGTTAAAATATACTACTTGCCTGTACGCCACTCATATTCTCGGTTAGATCACTTTTTAATTAGCAGCTCCATTAAGAGGGATACTGCAGCCATTCAGATTCACCCCATAACCATCAGTGATCACGCACCCGAGTCCCTCAATCTGACTAACACAACAATCACACCTTCAAACAGAGATTTAACACATCATTACTTAAATATCAAGACTTCATTAACTTTTTCAAACAGGAATGGGCACTGTTTTTAGACAGTAATGACACACCAGGAATCTCATGTGTTCTTTGGGAAAAATAATTTCCTGATCCTCTCATAAGAAAAGATTAGAAAACAATTATATAAGAACTCATGCAAAAGATTAAATCTTTAGAGGTTGAATATGCTGTCTCACTTGAGGAACACATCTTGAGTGAATCAAGGAAATTAAAACTCAAATCACATGAACTAAACAATAAAAAAACTGTTTTTGATGCTAATATTTAGACTGGAGAACTTTGAATACAGCAACAAAAGTGGCACATTGCTTATTGCGCCTCCCCTGATCACCACCGAGCCATCTGTCCTCAGACCAACTGAATAGGGGGAGGAACTCACTTCAGCCTCCAGCCCACTGACTGTTTCTCAGCTCGTCATTAAGGTAAGTTTTCAACTGGGTCACACACTGATCGGAACCTCCGCCTTCGTTGACTCGGGGGACAGCCGGCAACTTCATCGTCCCCTATCCTCCAGTCCCATCAGTCATCGCACCCTTCCACTCACTATGACCATCGCAGAACATTCAGAGAAGATCCAATTCTTCATCACTCACCTCTCATCTCTTCTCATCGTCCTAGGATACCCTGGCTTATCCAGCATGACCCCATCATCTCCTGGACCAATCACAAGATCATTCAACGGGGACCGACCTGCAGTGAACTCTGCTTCCCGGCTATGGCGGAGACGTGCTCAGGGGAGTCCGAGGCCCCTGACGTTGACCTGGAGGCCATTCCCGTCCCGTATCATGACCTGGCTAATAAACCTTTATCAATTATTCAAACTAAATAATCTCTTCATGTAGATATTTTTGAAAAATTCTCTGAGAAGGACTCCACTGGTGCTGTCTAATGTTCCATGTTGATGCAAATTTCAAATGAAAATCCTTGTGTTACAGTGTGAACGAGTATAAGTACAGCGTACCAGTTTTTCTTTAAATCATAAACTCGGGGCTTGATGACGTTTCAGCTAAGGCCAGAAATAAATGTGTGACTCTTCCTGAACATGCGATGCATGTATTTTTGGAGACCATAAATCTTCAGATTATGTTAAGGTCTCTCAGTAAGGAATAAAAAACACTACTTTTTATACTTCTTAACTGTGTTATATTTCTCATACAATTGTTTTTTTTAAAGTTTAAGTGCTTTAGAGCACCACTTTGTGGAAAAATGTCAGCCATAGACTACACAGAAATGTAACTGAGGAAAAAGCACATTGGAAGCAAACACATTGTATTCTACAATGTTTACTTTTATACAGAGCCAACTCTAAACATCGCATCTACATTCAAAGTGTTCAGTTTATTTAAGCGTGCTAAATGGACTAGGTTTAACTACTCAGCTATTTAGACTGTCCTAATAAGAAGCAATGTACTAACCAGCAAGGCAGTCCTGTCAGGCAAGTTCACTTAATTTAAGTTAGATGTAAGCATACATTCCTTTAGATTTTTTTTTTTTGCATGCACATCACTTTTGACCGATTCTCCTCTGAACTTACATCTGTGCACTAGTTGGACTGGAATGATGGACAGACATGACTGAAACAAAAGTGTTTGGCATTAAAAGCTCAGTGGGTTACAAACACATTTTGGCAGCAGTCTTTGGTATTTATGTAAGATAGATTTTCTCAGATGTATTCAGCTCTCATCTGGTCATATGTCAGAACCACTAGCCTTCACAGGGCTGATGACGCCAATGTGCTGCTTCCTGGAAGCCTGAAAACAGAGATGTTACAGGCTCAGTGTAAAGCTGCCACTTTAAAGATGTCCCCAGGTCTCTAAAGTCTTCATTCATGTTTCATCTCGTGACTGTGGATAGTCGTGTCCCCTTCTCACATTCTCGGAAGAGTTCGTCCAGAGCATAACTTTTAACAGGAGGTGGGAGGCGTGTGAGTAATCATCTCCACCATGAGGCAGAAAGAGAGAGAGAGAGAGAGAGAGAGGGAGAGGGAGAGGGAGAGAACGAGAGAGAGAGGGAGAGAGAGAAAGCGCTACCCTGTTTAACCTGTCAGCCCTCCTGTTATATAAAGTCCCACGGGGCTGTGATCCTCCTCCGTCCAGCGAAGAGTCATGAACACGGCGGAAGCGCTGCGGAGCGCGCTAGCCTGCCTCGCGCTACTGCCGCGCTTTGTGTTCGCGGCGCTCGCACTTTGGCTCCTCGACTTCATGTGCGTACGAAAGCGCGTGCTATTGCGAGCGACTGCGCGCGACGAAGAGGAGGAGGGCGAGGGTGAGGATGAAGAAGAGGCAAGCAGAAACGCAGATGACGACCCGCCGCTCTGCGTGTCCGACTCAGACCGAATGTTCAGCGTAGCGTCGCTGCGTGCCGTGTGGTACGGCCACAAACTGGACGCACTAAAGGCGGCGCACATGGGCCGCGCGGCGCCCAATAGCGAGGTGGTGAGGCTAGCAGACGCGCGCCGCCGTCGCATCCTGGAGTACGCTCGCGGTGCGCGGCCGCTCGTTCTCAACTTTGGCAGCTGCACCTGACCACCATTCATGAAGCGCCTCCGCGCCTTTGGCCGCCTTGTGCGCAACTACGCCGACGTGGCTGACGCGCTCCTGGTGTACATAGAGGAGGCGCATCCGTCCGACGGCTGGGCAAGCTCGGATGCGCCCTACCAGATTACACGGCACCGCTGCCTGAAGGAGCGCCTGCGCGCCGCGCGCCTCATGGAGCGCGAGGCGCCGCCCGGTTGCCTCGTGGTGGCCGATGGCATGGAGAACGCGGCCAACGCGGCATACGGTGCCTACTTCGACCGCCTCTACGTCGTGCAGGACGGCAAGGTGGTGTACCAAGGCGGCAGGGGGCCGGAGGGCTACCGCATCTCCGAGCTCAGGGATTGGCTAGAGGAGTACAGGAGGCGCCTGCGCGAGAAGACGGTTGCTGTGGTTCACTTGTAGCTCTTTAAGAAGGACATGAAGTCGAGGACAGAATAAAGAAAAAAGAGAAACGACCGTTTCGGACGACAAAAGCTGCTATTAATTTCTGATAGAGGAAACACACATACGCACATACGTAACAAAAGGACCATGTCTCAAAGTAAGGGAGTTTTTCTTTTTCGTCAGTGTTTGGTAGGGGGTAGTTTTTATTTTGTTTGTTCGTTTCTTTGTCTCCAGTGGTGTGTTTGTTACTAGTTTAGAGTTAGTTGTCTCGCTCTAGGCTAGCTCAAGTGTGTGATCAGGAAAGTGCGTGTGTCTTCCGATCACTCACCTCTGTTTTTCTCATCGTATTGCCGTGAAGGTCGATTTTTAAAGGGTTTTCCCAACCAGAAAATTGACACTGATATTTTAAAATACGGCGAGGAAACAGAAATGATGTATCTATTTTTTTCTTCATCATGTGCCATATACGGAACACTTTTGTAAATAATTTCTTTCTCAAACTTTTTTTGTAATAAAATATAAGTACTTGAAGCTGGACTGAGGTTTTCATTAGGCCTGGCCTATTTGTTCAAGTTTAGCACATTCTAAAGACATACACAAACTCACAGAGCCATGTCCAGATTTCACTTATGAGATGTCTTTTGATTATTTACGGTATGTACATTACGTGATGAGATGGTATGTACATTACGTGATGAGATGAGAAGCTTCCTCTTGGAGCATGCTTTCCTTCCTGAATCTCCATTCAGACAGTTGTTTAGGCCAGGAAAATGTTTAATCCCTTTCTGGGAAACCAACTTTTAGAGACTTAAATGAAAAGACAGGTTCACTGTAATGTTCAATTTAATAACCGAGATTGTTACCTACCCACAGGTCACATTAAAGGCCCATTGATTTGATAGTAAATTGGATTCATAGAGTCACCCTGATTATTCAACACTGTTAGGGAAAAAAGCTTCAGCTCGCAAGATAGCCACTCTTCACTTCTTGTTGTCACTCCATGTCTACTGAACAAACTACACATACGTTCTGTTTAATGAAAAATATATGTATCTGCATTTTTAAAAAATGAAACATTTACATGTAATATTTTCAGTGAAATCCTTGTTTATTAGACCTTTAATGGTTGACACCTTCATGACAGTTTCTGTAAACCAACACATTGTGGCTTAAGTTTCCTGTACTACACCAATGCCAAAGGCTGTAGGTCATTTCAGTTTAGAAAAGAAGAATTTCAGATCTATAAAATAATGAACAAGCCTCAGTTGTGTCTTCCCCTTTGCAAATATTTGAAAGAGTGTATTTCCATCACTGAACGACAGCACAGTTCTCTTCCACATAAAGATTTCTTGAGTCTGTTTCAGCTGTTTCAGCTCTTGTTGGTCATTTTCCACCAAAATGATGATTAAAGCAGAATCACAAATATATACTTGTTTATTTTCAAATGGATTTTTCTATTTTGTAATCGTCTTACTGATTAATGCAATGCTGCAATGTTCTCTAGGCATTTTAAATGTGACTCGTTTAGAACACAGTGTAGCTATCAGTATTTGCTACTGTCTAAAACAGGACTAAACAAATGTTCTAAAATATCTTTATTGTTTGGCCCATCCAGTAAGAAAGTAAGAAATCATTGTTTAGAGAAATAACGGTCATCAAAGAAGATTTTAAGGTAAAACAGTAAGTAACTTGGTTGCCTTAAAAGTGTGAGTTTGCTGAACAATAACAGAACAATACAATAAGCATTGTGTCAGCTTATAGAGTATCATTACAGTTCATTACAGTCCATTAAAATACACGTCATTTTTAGAATTTGTTCCAGAGCTAATGAAACCCCAGCAGATATCTGGGCTGTAAATTCTATAATGTTTTAGATATTTGGTCCATGTTTTTCAGCCAACCTCACTAATCCACTCCATATCAGTGAGAGATATCCTTCATAATCTGTTATGCTGTTGGCTGAGAAGCAAATGCTGGATCAAGTGAAAATACAGTGTAGGTGTGTGTAGGTGTGTGTGCAAAGCAAGCATTTAGAAAAACTTCAGTTTAGTCTTGACTGCTTATTTCCCAATGCATCTGTACAAACTCTGCCGTGAGAATAAGGTCCAGCCCTGACTTTGTGTGTCATTGTATTTCAACACACATTTTTGAAATATCTGCTCGTCAAACAGGCAGATCCAATTCTGTGTAAACTGACAAGCTGTAGATATCTTTCTTTTTTTCTTTCTTTCTTTCTCTTTCTCTAATTGCAAGATGTGTTCAACTTCAAAGTCATGATCTTCCATTCTTCATTTCTTCCATTCTTTCCTTCTCTAATGAAAAAGAGAATAATGTCAACATTAAAGAGAAATGTGTGTAAACTCATGAGAAGAATTTGTTACAGGATTACATGACATTTTTTCAATTAGTTTTAGGAAATGCATTAGGCTTCACTTTACCAATCTGAGTGTATAGATTCTGTACAAGATCTAATGACCATTTAGAAATCTATATTCTGACTGGGTGGGGAAAAAATTGTAATTGCGTGTATTATAGTTAATACTAGAGATTCTGGAATGAGGTGTATTATGGAAATACAGAACACAGAATAAGAGACGTCGGCTGAGCCTTTCAGTCTTGCAAAGTGAGTTGCACATTGATAAACACGGACCAAAATATCCTGATGTGCAACAACCGCAGCTATGAATATGTGGAATATACACAGTATACACACAGAAGCATATCTAACACAGTGACTCAGCAACAGTAAATAAAGTACTACTACATCTTCAGGCTTGTCCTTCAGAGATCAAACCCTGAGAGTTTTAAAAAAAAACAGCCACAGCAACTTTTCAGCATCTACATCTGCTTCAAATATCACTAGTGTAACTTTAATTAGGAATCAGCTTCTTATTCTTGCCTTTAGATTATGGTTGCAAGATTCGTTATAATTACATGTATACGTTGAATGTATATGAAAAGGAAATAGATTGTTGGAAAATAGGAAAGAAAATATTGTTGACCCATATGAAAATAGCAAATATTTGAACGCATATTCCATTTTATATGTGGTGTAAAGAATAGTATTAAGCCATAGGTGTAGGTAATGTTTTCAATTTTCATGTGGTATCCAGTCAAATGTTGAAACTTAAAAGTACAAATCTGTTATTTAAGCGAAGAAAATGAATAAGCATGTACCACAGCCTCTCCATCTGTCGTTTTGCTGGCATTGGTGAGTTCATTACAAAACCATTTTTAACTGATGTTTGATGTGCATTCAGATGTCAGAAGAGTTTTCAGAAAGCACTGCACTTCACAGCTCTATCTCGCACCAAAAGCTATCACTTTTCCCGTTGCCTGGTTACTGTTTGCCTGCTGAGGCATAAAAGCTTTTTTGACTCGCTGATACCTTCGTACCAGAGCTAATTAAACCCCAGCAGATATCTGGGCTGTAAATTCTATAATGTTTTAGATATTTGGTCCATGTTTTTCAGCCAACCTCACTAATCCACTCCATATCAGTGAGAGATATCCTTCATAATCTGTTATGCTGTTGGCTGAGAAGCAAATGCTGGATCAAGTGAAAATACAGTGTAGGTGTGTGTAGGTGTGTGTGCAAAGCAAGCATTTAGAAAAACTTCAGTTTAGTCTTGACTGCTTATTTCCCAATGCATCTGTACAAACTCTGCCGTGAGAATAAGATCCAGCCCTGACTTTGTGTGTCATTGTATTTCAACACACATTTTTGAAATATTTGCTCGTCAAACAGGCAGATCCAATTCTGTGTAAACTGACAAGCTGTAGATATCTTTCTTTTTTTCTTTCTTTCTTGCTCTTGCTCTAATTGCAAAATGTTTTCAACTTCAAAGTCATGATCTTACATTCTTCCTTTCTTCCTTTTGTTCCTTCTCTAATGAGAAGAAATGTGTGTAAACTGATAATTCAATCTTTTTTCTTTTATTCTTTGGAAGAAGCAAGTATATCTGTTATTTTTTTCCCTAAATGCCAGCCAGGAGATATTTTGCATTCAGATGTTGTAGATGTAGCCTAAGTGATGTTCATATTGCATTAGCTGTGAAAGGAGCTCAGTTCAATGTTTTTTAAAGCATTCTCATTATGTGGCTCTCAAAAGAGAATTAGCATCAAGGCTAAGCTCTTGTGCGCTGGCGTCATCACTGCTGACGCATTACTAAACATTCGTTTTCAGAGAGAACAACAGTTTAGATGGCTCTGACAAGGACTGTGTGCTTTATTGAAACACAAAGGACTCTCTCCCTTCAGTTTTTTCCATCCACTGAAGGCAAGGCCACAGATTCCAGGCTTGATTAAATTAAGCTACTGTTGATTTGAGGGAATCTGAGGCAAAGAAGATGAGAACTTCCTGACTGTTTCCCAGCTTATCGTCTTAGGAAGCACTAAAAGGACGTATATCTTTAGTTGCGGGTTGTCAATGTGAAAATTCAGTCAGTTACGAATATAAAATATACGCTTCAGTCTATCATTTCCGGATACTTTAGCACTGAGAATGCTGTTTGACATGCAGAGCTAGTTCTCTTCCTAATCACAAACTGCTTGGATACATTTTAGAACAAGGAAGAGATTTAAACAGGCTGCTCCAGAAGGATGCTGTGCACAGTAAAAATGTGTGTTACCACCTTTTCTCCTTCTTTGTAAATGAAAACAAAATTTGGAGATGAAAACAACCCAAATCTGTATCAGAGAAGGACACTGCGCAGCGTTAGTTCACAGCTGATTAGATTACCCTGCTGGAGCTGCACGGAGGCTTTGCTCTGTCACTCAGGCCCTGTATCCTCGTCTGCACTCTTTCGCCTCATGTTCCCACCACTCTTCCAGCAAGCTCCGCCTCCTGTGTCAAGATCGGTTAATAGCTGCTGGTGAGTCAGAACTATTACCCAATTCTAGCTCAGGGGGTGGGGCTTTTTGGAATTTTGATAGGATGAAAGCATTCCCATCCTCAGTGTGTGTGATCCTTAGCCAAGTCTCTGTCACACTGTGACAGTGTCCCTTACAAGCCAGTAATGTAGTCCATGGTGGAGATTCCTATCCGAGAAATACACATTTTTCTTGTGGCAAAATTATGGCTCCTTACATATGATGTTGCCTTGGTGCAGTTCTGTAGTTGATAGAGGAACAGGATCAGAGAAAGGGAGGGATAGAGAAAGACTATGAGAGATGCACTGACCTCTGAGAGGAGTAATGGAGAAATCGATGGAATAGAGGAACATTGTTAGCCTGGTAATACACAGTTTGCTAGAACAACTGCTGCTAGAATGCAATGTTTGGTATGATACTCAATTCATTTAAAAGAGTGCAGTAGCTGTGGATTGCACTAAATGTTGTCCTGCTGTCCTGTTGCTCTTGTGTTTTTCTTGCACTCTCTTTCCAACAGCACTTTACACATTTCTTTGTATACTGTGTATATGGCTGAAATGACAGTAAACCTACTTCACTTGACTTGAAGATCACTATTAGCCTGTTTGCTATCATAAAGGAGTAAGAAATGATTGCTACTGCAAAGTAGGGCAAGCCATGATCTAACTTCTTGATTTTAATGTATAGTTGATAATGGTGATTTGTAATGTACAATAATGAACTGAGATGGAATAAAGCGTGGCAAATTGAATGCTTAAATATTAGCGAATGCTTAGATAGACTGTTTTATTTTTGCATTTCCATCATCACCTGACCGCAGGGCAGCTCCTTAAAAAATACTGCAGTTTTCCATAATACTTCACTTGTATAACTGCACTTGTCTATAACATACTTAACTAAAATTGCTTTAAACTGCAACGCACTGCAGTATAAATGCAGTTCATTTCATAGTAACTGCAGTTATTTTTGTGAGAGTCAGTGTGAGCAGACTTCACAAGGACCCAGTCGTCCACCCCCAGGTCAGAGCATGGATGGGTGTGTGTGGGTGTTTGTGAGAGAGAGAGAGAGAGAGAGAGAGAGAGAGTGAGGAGCAGTTCTGGCGTACAGATATGTTACAGAAAACTGGTGAACGAATCCTAGTGGACAACAAGAACTGTGTTAAAAGTGGGTTAACTGTGACTTGTACCTATAATCAGCAATTACTAGACACACAAATGTTCTACCATCGGCTGTAGAGTAGCTTTGGCCACCTTCTGGACACCCTATGTGTAAAACATGCTCTCCTTCATTTGAATTCTTTTATAGGAACACAAAAGACAGCCCAGACGTATTTAACCAATAAAAGGTGGAATGTTTTGTCAAGAGGGCTCAGAGTGCTTGCAAGCATGGCATGAAAATGTGTGATTAGGTCTAATTGAGTCTCCTGCTCAGTGTGTGAGGACTGGCAGCCCTGAAATACTTTTGTTTGCTGTTTGTTGTTGAGCCATTGGTCTATTTCACACTAAGGCTGTGATAAAAAAAAAAACAGCTAACCGCACAGAGAAGCCATTCATAAAGCAGCTATGAACCTCTCATTTATGGCTTCACTACAATAAGGCCCTTACAGAAGGAGGGTTTTTTCCACAGCAGCACTTCTGTGAATCCAGAAAGTTTTGGATGCCTGTGAATTCAGGGCTGGTGCTGAATTGAGAGCTCAGGTCACATGCAGTTATGCTCAGCCACAATAAGGCCATAACATGTGCATGATCGGGTTTTTATTTTTTAAACACATGGTATTCACACCCGTACAATTGTCAGCACTGTAGGTGCAGCATAGTGTTTTAACGGGTGGAGCTGGGGGGATGTTAGAAGTCTTTATATAATGGTTCCAGTATCCATGGCTGGAGTAAATCTAAGGTGTTGTCTGCTTCCAAAAGTCTTGTCTGTCCTATTATAATCATGTACATGTAGTGATTATTAGGCAAAAACAGATTTCTTAATTATGGCTTTAATGTGGGATATCATAAGAATCTAGTTATGAATAATCTGATCACCATCAAATCTAAACAATTTCCTCCATCTAAACAGTTTTCTGATTTTGATTCTGATTCTCAGTGTAATGAGTGTAAACATACTTCCAGTGTAGGTGATGAATGTTCGGGAATAAGCAAAGAACTCGTTCTCAAATACGTTTGTTCGAACAGACTTCAAAAAGCCCACCAGCCGTGACCTTGTTGTTGGCTGTATCAGAAACAGTTCCATCTGATTCTTCTTCAAGTTTCCAGGAATATCTGCTGCCGTCCATCCAAATGATACAATAAGGACATCACCTGTTAATGGATGGAAAGATGGCCTCCATGTAGAGTGAGGTGGTCCATGATGAACCCATGTCTGCACACATATTTGTACATATCTGACAACCGGAACATTCACTAAACTCCATATAACAGCTGCCGTGTTTGGAACACACGTGAGGTTTGATCCATGGACCTGGATTAAGTCTAGTTTGGGACTAAATTGAGACTGTTTCACCATTGAAATTTACATTTACATTTATGGCATTTAGCTGATGCTTTAATCCAGAGCGACGTACATCAGTGCTTAAGAAGTCCACAACTGTTTCTTACCTGAAAAACAGCTTAAATCTGAGTCAA
>JBBPDB010117845.1:0-18446 GCA_037974465.1 Brachypetersius altus
ACAGAAAATAAGATGGAGAGAAGAGGAAAGGGTATATAGAGAGAAGAGGACAGGGTATTTATATATATATATATATATATATAGAGAGAGAGAGAGAGAGAGAGAGAGAGAGGAGACAGGAGAAGAGACAGAGAAAGTGTCAGAGTCAGAGACCAAAAGATGAGAGAGAAAAAGAGGATAGAAAGAGAGAAAATTATAGGAGGAGAAAAAGAAAGAGTGAAAGGGGAAGAATGAGAGACAAAGGTATGAGAGAGGAAAATAAAGAAAACAGAATGAAAGACATAAGGGAGAGAAGAGGAATGAAGAGAGAGGAAAAAACATTAGATAAGAAAGACAGAATGGAGAGATATGAGCGAAAGAGAGAAAGAGTGAGGGAAAGAAAAAACAATGAAGACGTGAGAATGAATAAGAGAACAACTGTGAGAGTGATGGAGGAAAAAAAAACAACAGGAGAAGAGAGAGACATGAGAAGAAGAGAGGCAGACAGAAAGAGAGTGAGGAAATGGACGAGATTTTAAAAAGAGAGAATGAGAGAGAGAGAGAGAATGACAAAGTGTGGGAGAATGAAGTTCCTGGTGATGGAGTTAAAGAAGGAAAGGGAGAAACATGATTGGTGAGAGGGACAGAGAGAAGAGAGGGATGTTAAAGGAGAGATAAATTTAGTTAAGAGAGTTAGTTAATATTCCTCTCCAGCTCTGATGGTCACTGTCCTCAGCCCTGATGTCTAAAGTGTGTGCATGTGTGTGTGCGTGTGTGTGTGTGCGTGTGTGTGTGTGTGATTAAACAAGCTGTTATTCTTTTATTGCCTTTGTGCTGCTGTTTAAATTACTGCTGACAATAAAGTCACTATAATTGTAATTAACCTCAGTGTGTGATGCGTATTAGAGTGTAAGTGTCTTAGTGTTTGTTAGTGTGTAATATGTGTGTTTGGCTGTGTGTGTGTTAATTTGTTAGAGGGTGTGATGTGTGTTGGTGTGGATTATGTGTTATGTGTTTGTGTGCACTACGGTTTGTATATTTGTGCATGTTAGTGTGTGTTGAGTCCAAACAGCTTATTCCAATCGGTGCTCACTGTTCAATATTCAAGCACCAGAAAAGTTCTTTGAGAGTAGAAACACTTTTGCTTCCCTGAAGAACATTTTAGTTTGAGATGAATAAGAGCCTAAAGAACCTTTTGGTGCCTCTTTAGTCAACCGTTTTGGTAGATGATGTGTGAGGGCCTTTTTTTTTACATTATAAAGTTTTAAGGGAAAAAAACATGAAAGAAAACTATATAATTACATGAAGGTTCTCTAAGCCTTTAAATGGTTCTTCACACTCATTTATTTACAAACCTGCTTTTGTAGGGAACCAAAATCGTTCATTCAACTGTTCGTGGAACCTTTAACTTTAAGGTTCTTCAACAACAGTGGTTCTCAAACTGGTTCTTGGGAACCACCAGAGTTCCCAGATTTTTGCTCCAATCCAACTCACAGCTATTAGTGATGGAGCAAAACTGTGAACTTGTTCTTTGGATCCCTGAAGACCGGTTTGAGAAGAACTTCCTTAAGGAAACAATAATGACAGCATGCATATAACCTTTTCTGGTGTGTTGTCAATTGTCCTGGGGTGCCAGAATGTAATAGCTGTAACATTTAAGGTGAAACGGAGCAGCCTGGGGGGCCAGAACTAGTTAAAGTGAAACAGAAAAGGTGGAGCAAATTACCCAGAGGAACCAAATTGTAACTTCTGCACCATTTAATGGTCAGTGAAGCAACTTGAGGTGCCAGAATACAAGAGCTGCACAATTAAAGGTAGAACTTAGTGGCCTGTAGGTACCAGAATATAATCACTATACCATTAGGGTCCAACGATTCACCCTGGGATGCCAGAATGCAAGTGTTGCACTATTTAAGGTGGGATCGAGAATGTGTAACAGTCTCAGGAACCAGTATGTATGAGGTATCAGGACAGTGTGAGAACCAGAGGCGAGTCCTTTATATAAGAGAAATGCATGAAGATGGATTAGGTAAGGGGATGGTAATGGAGGAATTAAGGTGGAATGAATTTCCTTGGGGTGACAGAATATAATAGCTGTAAGGTGGAACACAGCCGCCTGGGACACCATATTGCACCTGCTTCTCCATTTAAGGTGGAATGTATATACCAGGGGTGCTATTTAAGGTAGAGCACAAAATCACTCTAAGGAACCAGAAGATGTTAAAATTCCAGGAACAACATAAAACACCAACACATTTAAGGCTGGTGTGTGATTATGTAAGCATGGAGCACACCACGCTTGGGCAGCTACGTTAACATCATAGCTGGGGTCCAGTGCTAAAACTAAACTAGTGAACCTCAGGCTTGGCTGATCTGTGACATTTGTGAACATTTTTTTTATTTTTATTTTTTGTGCTGATAAACCATATTATGATGGAAAAACATACATTTAGTCAAGTGGGTCCAAACAGCACTCATTGACTCCAACGTGGCGGGAAAAGCACACTTGTTTTCAGAGAAGTGTCAGTTTTTGCTGCTGTGTGTTATTTTTTTTCCTAAAAAGGCGTCCATTAGCCCAAACCCATTATTGAAATGAGGCCGGACTCTGATCGAGGCAGGCGTTTCTGGAGTAATTACAGAGCTGTGTAGTGTTTAGAATCTGTGCAGTGGAGGCGAGTTTACATTAATGGCAGCTTTTAATGCACAGGGCTGTGGGAACATTATCAGGTAAACGAGGTGGATACTAGACACGGATCAGCAGAAGAGGCTTCACTGTCCGATCTGTTATCATTGTCAGAACTGGTTTAGTGGTCGTGCTCTGTCGCTCGGCCACTCTCTCTCTCTCTCTCCTCTCTCTTCTGTTTAGTTCTCCCTGCCTCATCCAGATAGAAAGCAGACTACTCAAGTCAAGTTTATTTTTGTAGGCCATTATCATACACAAACGGGATTCAGCGTACTTTACAGGAACAGAAAAAGAATATAAATAAATCGGAGGTAATCAGAGCGGCAGGGTGCTGAACAGTTTTGTGTTTTGTCCACTTTTTTCCATATGCAAATGAGTTTAAATGGCTCATTCAATCAGGTGAGAGCACACGATTGTAAAAATTTCAGGTACAAGAATAAGTTATTTGCAGGTAAAAACACTTTGGCTTCCCTTAAAAGTTGGAAGAACCTCCACATAATGTTAAGGTTCTGGGCAGAAAAAATTAAACCAAACAGCATTATATGAAGGTTATTCAAGCCCTAGAACCCTCAGAAAATCACAAGAAACACAATAACAAAGATACTCTAATAATCTGTTACTATAATACTCTAGTATAAACCTTAAACAGTGTCTCGATATTTCAGTGTCAACAGTGCAGCTTATGCTTCTTACATTCACACACCCCTTCCACCCACCCCCTGCCCTCACACACACCACGTCCACCCACCCCCCAAACTCACGTGCATGTGATTGGACTTGCATGTGGTTTTTTTACGCTTTGTTATAATATGAAGTAAAACTATAGTTATTTTGACTAAATTATGCCATTTTGAGATATTGATGCCCTTTTTAAAGTTCCAAAAACTTTTTCATGTATATTGAAAGCTACAATCCTCAGACTGATTTGCTTCCCGAAATATCGGATATTGACTGTTGATCTGAAGACGTGGAGCCACCAAATGAGGATGTACTTTTGTAAAGGACAATGTTTTAGCTTAGCTGCAACTCATTCAGGTGCTGAGGATTAAGCTTTTAAATCTAATTTACAATCCATTGTTTAGTAACAGTTTGGAGTTCACACTGAGGAGATAAGTTTACTTTAGTGACAGTTTTTAATGCACATGGCTGAGGGAACATTATCAGGATATTGGACATAAACAGCAGAAAAGGGGCTCGCTGTTTGTCCAATCTGTTATCATCACCGTCAGAATGGGTTCGATGGTTGTTCTCTCTCTCCTCTGGTTTGTCCTCCTGCCTCCTCCGATAGAAGGCAGACGAGTCAGCGGTAATCAGAGCGGCAGGGAGGCAGCAAGTGCTGAACCGTCTTGGGTTTTGGCTTTGAAATTGTTTTGCTCCAAGGAAATCAATTACACAACGGCACAGGAGTCACGCGTCTGTTTGTGTGGCCCTGTATTATTTACCTCTTATTGAGGATTAGGCATGTTGGTGCTAAACTGGTCCCAGTTCCTGACTGGTCAGTACTGAAATCTGTAGAAACTCCTGTTCAGACATTGCTGCTGTTGGTGTTTCTGTGGTGTAAATACTTTCTCACACAGCTGCGTTTTCAAACGGTCAATGCTGGAATGGATCAGTGGTGGGACAGAGTGGCACTCCGTTGATCAGAACATTTGTGGTGATGCTCCTCCCCCACTATATAAACAGGAAACTCAGGACACAGTTTAGATCATTACATCTCAAAATAAACCACAATAAAATAATCTTCTCGCTGCTTTTTATGTTACCTCTTTATTTTCCACCTCAGATTGTGGAGAGTAAAATCAACGTGAGTACTGATAAGTATTGATAAGCAGTAGCAGTATTGATATCGGCATCAGTACACTATTGGACAACCCTACCCACCCAAAGAGAGAGAGGGCAGTTATACTGAGAGATGGGAGAGAGGGAGGGAGGACCACCCTACCCACCCAGAGAGAGAGAGGGCAGTTATACTGAGAGATGGGAGAGAGGGAGGGAGGACCACCCTACCCACCCAGAGAGAGAGAGAGAGAGGGGACCATTTTAATACGTGATTGGGGAGAGGGATGGACACCCTACTGACCCAGAGAGAAAAAGGACAGTTATACTGTATGATGTAAACCTCTCTTTTTCAGTAGATCTTCTATTGTGTGTGTGAAGTTTATTCAGCCCAAACCTCCTGAAACGAGTGGAAAAGACCTGATTCAATAATCAGAAGAAACTGATCTGGGACTTTTTGGGCTGTTTTTGGGCAAAAAATTTCACGTTTGTGTATGTGACTGGTGAAGGAACTGTTCTTAAACACTGAGCTTTTTAAGGTCATTTTCACGCCTGAAAGTTGTTTACATTTGATCTGGTTCATTTACAAGCACATTGCAGGACATACCTGCATCCCGTCCTCTTCACCTGCGTCCCGTTCTCTTCACCTGCTTCACGTCTTCTTCACCTGCACCCCGTCCTCTTCACCTGCGTCCCGTACTCTTCACCTGCGTCCCGTCCTCTTCACCTGCGGCCCGTCCTCTTCACCTGCTTCACGTCTTCTTCACCTGCATCTCGCCCTCTTCACCTGCGTCCCGTCCTCTTCACCTGCGCCCCGTCCTCTTCACCTGCGCCCCGTCCTCTTCACCTGCGCCCCGTCCTCTTCACCTGCGTCCCGTCCTCTTCACCTGCGTCCCGTCCTCTTCACCTGCGCCCCGTCCTCTTCACCTGCATCCCACCCTCTTCACCTGCACCCCATCCTCTTCACCTGTGTCCCGCCCTCTTCGACTAGGTCCTCATTTGGGTCCTTCCAATGCTACTTTCACACCAAACCGCAGAGTGTGTAGGTCCAAACCTACACACTCTTGATGCTAATAATGTCAACTGCAAGATTTAGCACCTTGATATGAAAGTATTACATTTATTTTGCTATGTTTATTAGCAGTCCTTATAAAACAATGAACAGTCTTTTAGGTGTACACATATCCATCCAGCAATTATTTATGTATTTTCTAAGACCTACAGAACTGTGAACACAGTGTGTTGCCGCCTGTGCGGTTCAGACTGATTGAATACGGATGGTGTCCCATTCTCGCTGGAATGTTATGATGTGTTTACTGTGGGGGTGTATGTAGCCTGAGTGGCGCACAATGAAAGAGACAGTTAATCACAGCATGATTTATATTGGGATGTGTTCGGGTTCTTCCACAAAAGTGGGCCGGAGCTCAAATCCTCCACAAGCTACTCATTCTGTGAATCAAAGTACGCAATTAGTAAACATGCTGCGGAAGCACGTTAATCTGCAGAGCATGAGCGGGCACCATTCATTAAGACAGAAATACAGAAATACCAGATGACTCTGCCGCCAAGGGACGATCACGTTGCGCAATTTGTCAGGTGCAGCAATAGCTAATGAATTCTGGCTTTTTCCCATCCACAGACTTGCAGCTCCTCTAATTACAATTTATGTGTGTGTGGGGTGGGGGTGTGTGGCAGGAGGTGGAGGTAGGGTGGTATAATCAGTTGTGAATAAATATTATCTTTAAAAAAACATCATCTCCATCTGCTCTTCTCAAGTCTTTTTTTATTTATCTGTTAGAAGAATTCTGTCCATGAGAATTGCAGAACAAAGTCGGTTCTAAACATCTGTGATGACTGCGTTTCACAAAGATCTGGTAACCGTATAGAGTTTGAAAGATGAATATCGGGTTTATAATCATTATTCATAGAATCAGTGGCTTTTCTATATTTCAGGCAATTTTAGTTAAATGGTGGGAGGGCCAGTGAGCCACAAAATTATTTGACCACAGGGGTGGCTTTATTTTTGTTGATCGGCCAACCCCCTTAAACAAAAACTGGATCAATCACTGGGGTCAACAAAAATGTAGCCTAGAAACGCCCTTGCAGAGTTTTAATTAGCTTTCATTGATTTATGCTTAATTTTCCATGAAACCATTTACAAAAAATGACACTTTATTTTTAAAACATTTGCGAAAGCAGCTCATTAACTGCAGCGTAGAAAAAGTTTCAGGTGCTTCTGTGAGCGTGGGGGGATTTCATAATGATATATTCACCACTGGGGTTTAAAACATAGCCCTGTGTGTGTATAATTATTGGCTGTCAAAAATTACACCGGTAGTCTGTAGATAATTAGATCACACTGAAAAAAGGAGGGAAATCAAACGTTTAAATTAAGCTAATTGTGATTTTTGCCAAACAGAACAAAGCCATGTGTATTTTAGCACCTCAAAATTTCCCACATTAAGTGCCAGGAGTTCATAAATTTGCATCTATTTTTACAAACTATGATCTTTAGCTCTTGGGAGCTGTCTGAGTTTGCTTTATAAAACGTTGTGGCTTACAGTTGATTAGGGAAGATCTAACAGGGAATAAATGTTACTTACTTACAAAGTTGGCCTCTTACACGAATGCCAAAGACACTGAGCTCTTTAGTAAGATCCATTTTCCTGCCAATATGTGTCTAGACTGTTTGACACCTCTTGACAATGGGAGTGGCTGAAACACCTAAACTCAGGAGAGGTGTCCACATACGTTTTACCAGTTATTTTATCACATTTTACTTAATAAGAATTAAGAATTAAGAATTTCTTGTATTTTTTTGTTTGGCCTTGAGGAACAGTTCTCCAGGCTTCAGAGGGATGTTTTTGTTTGTGACCCACATATGAATCATGCAAGGAGAACAGAGCACATCTAACTTCACCCCTGGACCAGTGAAGAAACGGGTGCAGATGATTCCAGATGATCAGGCAGTGATGCTGATGCTGAGTGGTTGGAATTCCTTTATCTTGGCTCCTTATATCTTTGCAGCCTGTCACAATAAATATATATATATATATTGTAAACACCCACTTTCATGCAGATGAGCAGTCATGGTTTCAGTCTATCGCGGATTTTCGAACCTCCCGTCTCTGAATACAGCTGGCTGTGATGTCCAGGCTAGGCAATTGGACACCTGAATGTAATGAACCTCTGCTGCTCAGCACTGCCCCAAACATAAACAAGCAACATGAGGACGAGGGGGTGTCACAGTCAGCTGTACTCAGAGGTGGGAGGTTTGAAAGTAGCCAATCCAAAAATGTTATTTATTTCTCATTGCAGCTGATTGGCTGCTGCCCTGTGACAATTTCCCCCGTGGAGCGTCTCGAGTGTTCTCGTGTTTTTCGTTTTGTTCTTCTAAAAAACCCTGTATTTTTATTAATGTATATTAAATATATTTATGACCGTATTTACCTGCTTATTCCAAAGAAAACAACAGTGTATGCCAAAGAAAATGGGCACGAATGAATTACAGTGCAGTCTATACAGGGCAGTCAATAACATCGATATGATACATTCTAGCATTGCAGGAGTTCAGTGTAAACTGTACAGTACGAATACGGGTCTACCATTACATTTTATTTAAGACTAATGTGTTTAAAATGAAATTAAATGTATTGGGAGCATATTTAGAGGTAACACTATTCATGCATTTTTTAACCACATCACAACAATGCGTTGCTCTTGGAATGTAACCCCTGCAAATGAAATCGATAGATTTTTCTTCCATTTAATTTATTTATATCAAATAGAAGACAATTTGATTAGTGTAAAATAGTATTTTTGTCCCAACAAGGTGATTTAAAGCAAAATATAAAGAAATGAGGTGTGACTCAAGTGTGCTGGTATACTGACTTATTTCCCAGATTTGAATGACTTTCTCCTCATTTTCGAATATTGATGTGTTGCTGCAATAAGGGTCTGTTCTGATGCCACGCTGCTACACAGTGGCCTACTTGGCATCACTGAGGCTGCCTCTATTCCTAACTCTACAGTACAGTCTTTAAGGAGTGATGCACAAGCTTGCTTTGCCTTCTTTTTTCTCCATAGCCAAAAAGGCAACATAATCCCCTAATTAACATGGACAGCTGAAAATAAAGATTTGCATAGGCACGAGCACAGCTCCCAGGCTCCTCTGTGGCTGGTTTATTACATAATCGGCCTCGTGCTGATATAGGAACACTTTATGGGAACAAACAAGATGCGATCCCCCGAGCAAGAGGCGGCATCGATGCTGTCGGTGTGGTCGAGCTGCAGGGGGGTGGCGGGGTGGGGGCTGAGCTCTGCTGGGTTTATATTCTGGCTAAGCATGAATTAAACGTTTGCCCCAAAGCTTTTATGCGTTTATACCCCACGACTCGCTCGTCAATGCAAATCCTTTTCACTGTGGTCGGGTCGTCCGAGAGAACAAAAGCATGACATGAATTCTTTCTGAACCAGATTTTCAACTTCATCACAGATTTTTTCAATTTATTTTTGTCATTTTTTGGATAAAAAATGTACAGAGAAGTCACTCGACCCGTCCAGGCAGATTGGAAATCAAGTATAAATGTAATTCACTGTGCTGCTTTCCAAGCAATAAAACCCATAAACATGCGACTGCATTTACAGTATAGGAAAAAACATTACACCTGAAGCTTCAGGAATTATAGCTTAATCATGCTCCTTTTGTCTAAAGGCTGTCATTTTAAAAAGTGTCCTGACTAAGGTCAAAGAACTGCAGTTAAAGTGCCAGAAATAACACACACACACACACACACACACACACACACAAACATTGCTGTATCGTTCTGAAGCGCCTCATGGTAGGCTCGTTAGCATGATGTATAATTGGAGTCAGAGGTGAGAGCGTAATGGGAGGACACAGCAAAATCTCACTGTAAAAAAAGAAGACATGCCCTGTCAGTAAAACCAGCAGATTTAAAGCAAACCAGCAATGTCAAAGCAATGAGGGGACTGTTAAACTAATACCAGCGGTGTTAAAGTAATGCCAGCAAATTTGAAAAAGAAACCTGCAATATTAAAGTAATACCAGCAGTGTTACCTAAATACTAACAGTGTTAAACGAATCCCAGCAGCTAAATTGTTGCAGTGTTCAAATAATACCAGCTGTGTTAAATTAATGCAAGCCACATTAAACTAATATCATAGATGCTATTGTAATGCCATCAATGTTAGGTTTTACCAACAATGTTAAATAACCATGTTAATATCAGCAGTGTTAAAACAATGTTAGGAGAGATAAAGTAATACCAGCAGTACAAAGTAATCCCAATAGTAGTCAAGTGATGTGCGCGTTGATAAAGAAAACGCCCTACAGGGCAGTCTATAACATCAAGATTTTACATTCTAGCATTGCAGGAGTTCAGTGTAAACTGTACAGTATAATTACGGGTTTACCTTTATTCGTACTGTACAGTTAAATATCAGCAGTATTAAAGTAATGTTAAAGTAACACCATTGTTGTTCAGCTAATATCAGCTGTTCAAGTCCAGCAGTGCTAAAGCAAAACTATATGATTAAAGTGATGTGGGCAGTGTTAATACCAGCCGCGTTAGATTAATACCAGTGTTCCTCAGGCAGAAAGGAAATCAGCTTGTCTAATATTTTAAATGAAGATGATCTAATTTAATCCAACATACAGTTAATGTGATTTAAATTTTGTGGCTGGGAAAAAGGTACTTGGGGGAAATAGCAGAAGTATTAATGTAATACTAGCAGTTATTAATAAAATAATGCCACCTGTGTTAAAGCAGAGGTCCACGAACCAGTATCATTATTATCAGAGTCTGAAAGATCTTTTAGTTTGGAAAAAAAACGCTCCACTCGTTTACGTGATACGTCACAAATTTAGCCCACAAGCTAGCAAAAATGAGTAAAAAACAAACGCACTTTGTTTATAGTTGTATCTATACCGGTCCATGAAAATACTGTTTCACATGAAACAATATTTTACATGAAACTGGTCCGTGGTGCAAAAAAGTTTACCAGTCACTTTGTTTCAGGACCCACATTTGGAAGTCTGTGTTTTTTGATATCTTGACTGACTTATGGGGGTGACGAGAAAAAACAGTACATTTAATTTTGTGGCTCATTTAATATCTGGTCACTCAGAGCTGTCCATTTCGGTGAGTGATACGACAGATAAAGGGACATTTCTTGATCTTTCATTCTGCTGTGACTGCCTGCCATTAGCATGCAAATAAACACAGAAATGATTTTGCTTGTGTTGTTAATTGTAAGAAAATTAGCACATTTTATTAATGACTCCAAATGGGTTTAGTAATGGTGGCATCCATTAGTCTGCCATTACCTTAAACCGGTCATTAAGCTTTCAAACAATCATCCAGGCATCTATTATTATGGTTATTATTTCCAGTAGTATTTCTGACACTTGCACAAAATACATGCACAAAACAGGTCTAAAATCATAAATAGTTGTACTGTGAGCACGGAAGCTTATCATTGAGGATTGGTTAACCCTGAGGGATATTAACCCAATTTCACTGGCAAGAGATTACAGACAAAAGACATGGCAGTTCATTATATTGCACTAATCAATGGCTAATAGCCAATAATCAATAACTCACACTGCAGCATCATGTTTGAAAGCACCTTTGCCAAATGCATCAATGAAACAATGAAATGAGTTGCCTAGCAACTACTGATCACCCCTAAATGATTATGTGTAGCATTGTGGTGCATTTTCACTGGCACAATCCATAAACTCCGGAACGAATTGAGGCAGAAACTGAGATACACTGGAAAATCAAAGCATGATACAACTTCCGTATCATAACAGTACAGTTTAGGTACAGCACATTTCCCATTATAGCTGTAGAAAAGCACCTTTAGACACCAGTTTCCATGGCACCATGTGATTGGTTAAAGTTCTGCTTGCAATTAATTTTTTGTCATAACAACTAATAACACTGGTTGCTAAGTAATGCTTTCTACTGTAACAACCAGAACAGAAAGTGAAACCTTCAGAGGTTCAAATGTGTGTTTGGTGCTTAATTTACGTTTCTTTGCTTTCTTGCGTTTTTTGTTATGTAGAACGGACTTCCATACCAAACAACTATTCATTGACTATAAAAAAGCAACTGTTCAATGTTTACTATAATAAAACAGCTACCCTTTGACTTCCATAACAAAGCATTTATTCATTGACTTCCATAATAATACAACTGCCCATTGACTTCTGCAATTAAGCAACCGCCCATTGACTTCTATAATAAAGCAACTCTCTATTGGCTTCCATGCTAAAGCAAATGCCCACTGACATCCATAATAAAGCAACAACTGACTGACATCCATAACACATTGATTGCTCAATGATCTCTAAAATAAAACAACTGCCCACTGGCTTTCATAATAAAGTTACTGGTCATTGGCTTCCATAATAAAAGCAGCTGCCCACTGACTTCTCTAATAACACAACTGACATTTGAATTCCAAAATAAAGAAACTATTCCTTATTTCTGTAATAATATGACTGCCCACTGACTTGCATAATTATGAAACGATAATTGACATTCATAATAAAGCAACTGGCCATTGTCTTGCATGATAAACGATTGAATGTTTGATTTCCATAATAAAACAATTGCCTTTTGGCTTCCATTATAAAGCAACTACTCATTGAATTCCATAATAAAAGAGCTGCCAACTGACCTTTTGGCTTCTATTATAGGTTTTGATTCAACAGGTTTCCTGTTCTTTCACTAACTATAAGGAGTGATTGTTCGTGGTAGATATGGACAACCTTTGGCTGGCTCAAGCCCCTCCTCTTTCTAGCACCAGTCTGTTATTAAATTCCTTTTTCCAACGCTTTGACACCTGTCTGTTTCTGACAGGTCGTCCAGTCTGGTGGGTGTTGTTAATTCTGCACACCTGACCGGTCTTCCCGCCAGAGGATGGAGACAACAAGTTTCGCCCAACTGGGTGTGAATCGCAAAAAGCTTCCGTTTCTAAATCTGGAAACAGACGAGCTCGTTTTGGCAGAGTCTCTTTTGTGTGTGTGTGTGTGTGTGTGTGTGCGCGTCATGGATCGGTGTGAATATTGCCTCCACTGACAGCGCTGTGAAGCGTGGAGAAAGGGAAGAGAGAAGGAATAAGAGAGAGAGAGAGAGAACGAGAGAGAGAGGGCTTCACTCCAGCAGAGTTGTGTGGCAGTTCAGACTCAACCTCAGCTCTCTCTCTCACACACACATGCTTGGGGACACACACACACACACACACACACACACGAACACTCAGGGCTCTCTGTGACTTCAGCAACTCACAGAGACTACAGACTCTCTTTCTCCTTTCTTTTTCCTTTCTCTTGTTCATTTAATCTCTTTTTCTTCCTCAGCTTCATACCCTATCATCCTCTATCTCTCTTTTTGCCTTTTCTTGTTTTCATTCTTTTAGCTTTCTTTGCCTCTCTTTCCCTTTATCCCTCTTTCTCTCTTGATGACTTTTTTTCTTTCTCTCTTCTTTCTCCCTCTTCATTCATGCTCTTTCTTTTTCTCACATCCTCTTTTTTACTTCTTTTCCTTTGGTCTCTCTTCTCTATTTCTTTTCCTCTTATTTCTTTCTCATTATCACTTTTTCAACATTTTTTCAGCCTTTTTTTCTTCTCACTCACTGTTTCTTTTCTTTTTCTTTTTTTCTTTCATGTTTTCTCTCCCTTTCTATTCTTTTTTCCTTACTATCTTTCCTCTGTCTTACTCTTTCCTTCAGTCTCTCTTTCTCTTTAATTTCATTAGCTTTGCTCTTCAGATTCACCTATTCATTCTCTCTCTCTCTTTCCCTCTGATATCTAACAGTATTAAATCATTGCATGTAATGTGCATAATTTTCTTTAGTTTCTAACTTTCTCATCTGTTCAGCTGTAAAACTAATCACTAAAGGCACCGAAATTTGGATTCAAGTGTGTAAATATTATGGTTTTTTTGTGTATTTTAGAATTAGAATTTAATTATTTTTATTGAGCCCAGATAACAAAGCTGTTCCTTCACTGAACTCCAGAGCTGTGTCCGAAAATTGCACTCGTTCACTCTGTAGGGCACTATGTAGTGAATCAGCCATTTTGTATTGTCCTAAATTCCAACCGTCAATTTCACCCACTAGAACTGCAAAATCGCCATGTGACAATCTAGTGTTCAGACACTGTATGCTACATGAAAACATAATGCACTACAAGTTTTTTTTTACTGTGCCTTACATAGTGAACGAGTGCACTTTTCATACGCCCTGCATACTACTGTTATTTCGCAAAGGTCAAGAAGAGGAGCGAGGCGGAGGGAGGCAGACGGAGAGGAAAGTAAGGCTTCAAACGAAGGAGATTCAGTCACACTTGTACTTTCTTTCTTTCTCTCTCTATCTCTCTCTCTCTCTCTCTCTCTCTCTCTCTCTCTCTCTCTCTCTCCGCGGAGGACAGTAGTACCCAGGGCGGGACTGGGACAAAAAGTCGGCCCAGGCATTTTGAGCAAACATCCGGTGGTGCGTGTGATATGCGAATTGCAGACAGGATTCTCCAAAATTACCTGGCCGGCCCAAAATTGACAACGTTATACCCAGTGGTCAGTCCAGTTCTGGTAGTACCCCCCGGACGGATATATCTGTTCCCGTGTCCATCAGACCCCACCTCATGTGCATGCTGTGTCTGAAGTGCACTTTTAGGACACAGCTCAGGTTTCAGGGTTTTTTTCTAAAAGCATGTCATCAAGTGAGTGAACACACTGTACTGGCAGGACTGTTGCTTAGCTACTCGTTTCCATGGCTCAACATTAATATAGAGTTACACCGATCACCCATAATCTTAAAACCACCTTAATATTGTTGGTCCCCCTCATGCCCCAGAACAGCTCTGACCGGTTGAGGTCTGGACTTCACAAGAACCTCTGAAGGTCTGTAGTTCTGCACCAGCTGATCCTTTAAGTCCAGTAAGCTGTGAAGTGATTCCTCCATGGATCAGACTAGCTTAACTAGAACCTCATACAGAAGTTCAATCTGAGTGAGATCTGAGGCACCTTGAGTTCTTTGTGATATTTTCTCAAACTGTTCCTAAACAGTGTTCACAGAGCGGCGGAGTTCTCCAGCAGATCATCACTCCGAGCATCACACTGCCTCCACCACCTCACCTTCTTCCTATACAGCGTCCTGGTCCATCTTCTCCCCTAGTATAATGCAGACACACACATAGATGGCTGTCCACTTATAGATCAGCCCACCTTCTTCCATCACTCCATAGTCCAGTTCTGATGTTCACCGTAGGAGCTTTCGGTGGTGGACAGAGGTAGGCTGGTTCTTAGCCTCTTCTATCAGAGCAGCATGACCATCTTCAGCAGTTTGTTCTATAGCTTCTGTGGTATCAGAAGGACTGCTCTTCACTCCCCACAACAATCAGTGAACCTTAGGGTTCCAGGAGCCTGTATGACCATGTGTGGGAGATGTTTATTCATCCATACATAACACTTAGGTTCTTCTTAATTTTTTTGCTCTGTTTCAAATGAGGGTTAATAAACAGATGTGTCATTTTCATCTGTTTCTATAGATACCATCTATTTCGAGCCTTTAGCCCTTGGCATTTCAGGTAAAAACAGAGTGTGAATGGAAACTGCTGTGAAAGTTGATGAAAGCGTGTGGCGCTGTGCTGCTGCTGACATTAGTAAAACCTCAACTTGAAGCTAATCATTTATTAGCGCGATGCGCTAGTGTGGCAACCAGGCATCACTCATAAACCCGGCAAGGTTCTCCTGCATCAGCTCCAGAAAATTGCTTCAATAGGATGTCAGCATTAATGCTGTCAAAACAAATGCCAAAACATTCCAAACTTTTTATACATGCAGGATCACATGCTGTCCAGATCTCAAAAGGGGCTTATCAAAACCTGCATGATCAGACATGCCCTTTAGAATGCACTTTTTAATGCTCTGTCCATTCAGAAATAGACTGAAAAGAGGAGGAGACAAGAAAGTGTACACAATATCTGGGACAGCAGGATGGTCCTAGGGTGCTGAACCTGCAATCAGAAGATTGTGGGTTCAAATCCCAGCTGCTGTGGCAGTGATCAGTATACTGGTGATGCTAAATGCTGAGTGGTTGGAACACCTGTATCTAGGCACCTTATATCTTTAGTTACTTTGCAGCATCATGCAGTAAAACATTTGGTCCCATTTCTTTAAATTAATCTATTCAATATGACAAAGATGATACAGGGGGTCCATTTCTAGTTACGACGCTCACTCCCACAACAACTTCAAAAAAATTGCGTCGTTAGAATTGTATTTACGGACTACGTTGGTGAACAAGCTTGGTTGTGCGTGCCGGAAGATACACAGTACTGCAGCGTATGAGTGAAGGAGTTGCCGTTCCTCAGCACATGTACAATTACAGTGTATTTGTGCCCTTTTACTTTTTCTGAGGCTTAGTTGTTTTGATGTTCTCGATTATGACTTAGGTTAGGGTGTATTTCCACACCTAAATTCGGGTTACGCCACTGTTGTAGGAACGGAACTGTCGTAACCCGAGGACCCCGTATATGTATAAGCCAGTAGACCAACATTTACTGAATTAAAAGCAAACAATAAGCAACATTTCGACATTTGTAGTGTACACTGCAAAAATAACTAAGAGAACACAAAATCTTAAAAACTGACATTTTTATTTTAAGAAAATATATATTAGTATTTGTGTCCTGAGGTGGGGCTTTAGGTACTCAATCACATGCCTGTTTGAGCACAGTGCCCTTTCTCAACATCCCATCTCCTCAACAAATGTAATGACCCCTATCCCTCTAAAGGTCTCCTTGTTTGCCTCATAATAAAACTAAACCTCACACACCAAACGTGTCACAAAGTGTGTAAATCTGTCTGAACTTTAATCCAACACCTGCTAACGTAACTCTCTGCTGTTCCGGTTTATCAGGAAATGTGAAGAACAGTCAGCCTGTAAAAAAAAAAAACTGTAAATCAGTCTTTTCCCCTCCAGGACAATCTCTTTATCCCTCTATCTCACTCACACACACTTACACACACACACACACACACACACGGACACACGTAAACCCATTTGTCCCTTATTCAGTGTCCACCACTGTGCGTTTTTGGTGATTTTGTGGGAGTTTTTTGTATTTTTTTATTTATTCAGCAGGAGAAAATCCCAGCCTGCTTGTCAGACAGAAGCGAGTGAAAGATAAACGGTCGATGAGGGTGCTCCTGCCTGCCTGGATTTGTTGTGTAAGCCTGCCAGCCGCAGCCAATTGTGTGTCTTTGTGTGTCTGTGTGTGTGTGTGTATATGTGTGTGTGTTTGTGCGTGCATGCGTGTGTGTGTGTGTGTGTATGTGTGCTCTTTTCAGTGGATTTGATTGAGTTTTGTCAGGCTGCAATCACCGCTGCTGCGCTCACTCCTCCACCACTCCACACAAACCTGTATTTTTTCATGTGTTTCTCTTCGCCCCCTTTGTTGGCCCGACAGAACGCACTGTAGTGGTTTTTTTGAACAGAGAGTCTGGCAGAAAAACATCGTAATGAGTCGGCTGAGCTGCTGCAGCTTAAAGTAGGCCAAAGAACTGGGGCCAAACACTTCACAGAGTCGCTGGAAATGAACAGAAGTCCAAAATGCACTTTCTGGCCCAACACCATAACCACACTTAACCTCACTTATCGTCTCTTCATATTTTGCTACCAGAGACCCATACTTTTTAATGTAGTCTTGAGAAACAGTTTGTTAAGCCACACAGTGACCTACGTATTAATCATTCAAGCAGACCAAAGCACATCTTACTTGAGGCCTGAACCAGAGAAGGAACAGGAGCAGATAATTCCAGATGATCAGCCGATGATCAGTATACTGGTGGTGCTGAATTATGCCAAAAGTAAGACAGTTTGACATGCTTGCAACAGTATATTTTCAAAAAAGAGTATGATTTAAAGCAAAATATAAAGAATGACGGGTGGCTCAATGTAGCTAGCTAGATAGATTTCATTCTTGATGACAAATGCCACTAATTAATATCATCATTATATTGTTGCGAGAGTGGCGGCTTTAAGGCGTCTATGGTAATAGTTATCCTAATTAATAGAAATTATTCCTTTAATTCCCATTTGGCTATTCTGTTGTTCAGTTTTAGTCCATTCCTTTCAACAAAATGGCATCAGCTTGCCAAGGTTACCGGGGACTCCAACTCCAAAATCCGCAAATATTCACAGTGGGTTTCAGGTCAGGAACATGCAGCACTTCACCTTCTTTAGAAGCTAGTCTTGAGCTAGTCTTGACAGTTTCTAACTGTCTATTCAAGGTCATCATCTTGTTGAAACATCCATCTTCTTTCTCTATGATGTTGAGTCCTTGATTCAGCTTTGTTGGTGTGTGCTCCTGTACCATCTGCAGAGAAGCAGCTCCAGATCATGACAGTCGTGCCTGTTTCATACCTTCATCACAAGGGTGGGGAGTACTTGGGTTCAGAACTTCTTTCTACAAACATGATTAAATTACTGCCAAACAGTTCTAGTTGTGTTCAGTCTGAGATTGCTGTTCAAGGATAGCTCTGATTGGTCTAGAAGCTCATGTGACTTTAGACTCATCTTTGAGCTCCATCTTCAGATGGAGATGGTTTATGGATGGTTTGTTGTTTATCTGCTGCTCCTGCTTCTCACAACTCACCCTGTAGTTCTCTTGGAGTAACTGCTGACTTCTCTCTTACCCTCCTTATCAGTCTGAGAGGAATCATGCATAGATCTCCTGTCCCAGGACAATTAGTGTCTTGCATATTATTAAAACATTTGTTTTGATGGGCTGTTTAAGGTCTTTGTTGGGACTTGTTCCATTATAGTGTTATTTAATAATGTCATGTCTGAGGAAGCTTCTTCACCTCAACCAGGATCAATATGTACTCTATTACACATAAATTTACATTTACGGCATTTATCAGACGCTTTTATCCAAAGCGACTTCCATTCCCTACCTACAGGGGGCAGTCTC
>JBBPDB010117860.1:0-18440 GCA_037974465.1 Brachypetersius altus
CTCGGATTCGTGATTCGTGAGTCATTTAATGGATCCGGGTGATTCACCCGGATGAGTCGTGAATCGCTCAGCTCTAATTTAGAGTCGCCATTTGTAAACGTTAACACTCAAAGACTTGAAACTTGACTTGGACTCGAGCACAAAGACTTGAGATTTGACTTGGACTTGATAAAAAAAGACGATGGTTCCTCTGGTATACAGGAACCATGCTGCACCCGAACTGAACTGTGAGGGCACGAAACTTGCAGCACGCTTTGATTTTTCATTGTATCCCAGTCCGGTCATGATGTTCCTAACTCAATTCACTCCTCACAGTTTATGGCTGCTCCAAAACCAGATCACTGGAGTCAAACCGGTAGATATTTTTCTGTCAGAGCTGCTTTTGTTATTGTGGTCTTTTATTACTTATAGTCGTATAGTCTCACAGCACAACTTTGTTAGAAAACTCCCACTGAAATGTATCTTCAGCCCAAACAGACAGAAGTGATTGTACTTTGTCCACTTCCAAATTGTTAGTTTGTGTCTATGGACTCTTTCCAGCGTGATGACATATTGAAAGCAGCGATGCCCTGCCGCCGGGCAGCTTGGGTTCGGTTCGGGTCTCTTTGTATGTAATGGGAACCGGTTTGTTCATGCTATGGTGTGGTTGTTTGTGCCAGTTGAAAATCACTGAAAGGGAACAAAGACAGGAGTTTTTATACTGACACAGGAACGCAGAACACCTATCTGTGTGTGTGTCAGGGTCAGTGGAACAAAACAGGAAATCAGAAGAAAGCACATGGAGCAGCATGTGACTGAGAGACTAAATAATTAGAAAAAAACTTGACAGGAGGGACAGAACGAGTTGAGACTCTTATAGGAAGAAGGTAAATGATCCCCCATAAAAACACATTTTAAACAAAAGTGGATGTAAGATTTATGGAACATGCAGTTTATAAAAACAGCGTCTTTCACATTTCTTTTTCTGTAGGCCCACTTTTCTGACCCCCCGGGCCCCTCAGATCCCCCCAGGATCAGGAGTCGCAGCCACATTGTGGGGAACCGAAATCCCCACAATGCTGAATGCCCACAACAATGTGGAAATTGCAAATATCCTCCACCTTTTTTGGCTTTTTTTTGTGGCGATAAATATATTTTTTCTGAATGTTTTCACATAAGGGGACCCAGGGCAGGCTGTAACCGACCTGGAAGCACTTTCTTCGATTTACACACCAGGGAAGCACGATTTCTTTGCGCGTTTTCTCTGCGGGACAAGCACTCCGACACTCAAAACTCCACAGTTAGCCTGAGTAGATCAGGGGTTATTCCCTGAAAACTGTTCACCCCACCACAGTGTCCCAATACTTTTGTCCAGCGACCTTCCGAGTTGTGTATCTTGACGAGGAATTTAAATTAAGAGAGGTGAATACAGGTTTATTCGTATTTTTCTTAAGGGTAATGCATTAAAATGAGTTTAAAATTAAATTAAAGTGTTCTGGTGTTAGGCCTGGGGTAGTCTCAGCCTCAGACGTCACGCCCACAGAACACTGGCTAAACGTCTGATGCATATGGTACACTTAACTGGAAACACTTCAGGAATCTCCAAGTCGTCATCTGATTGGTTGAATTTTATCGGATTTCCGGGAGACACAAGTGTCGCGTTTATTTTCGTTCCGCCTGGAAACAAAGCGCAGATGTGTGTTCCTACTGATTTACTCTGTGTTTTGATCAGATGTGGTAATGCAGACGCCATTGTTGTTATACGTGCACGAACAGGTCAATGACTTACTGCTTGTTTTCTTCTCCTTCTTTGATATCCTATGCTGACTGACTTGTTCCACGCCCTGAAATGTGACGTTGAACGAAACGAACTGTGATTGGTTGTTTGACATGTTGGTCAAACGGCCTTATGGGCGGGCCTTGGCCAAAGAAAGCTGCTATGAATTCCAGACCTTAGTGTGAAGGTCTGGCTATGGGAGACTAGTTTTTCAATATCCTCAATATGACCAAAAAGACCTCACACTGAAAATACACTGACATATTCAATCATACCAAACCAGTCAACAGGCTCAACCTAGAAATTATATTTTATTATTGGAAAGAATCACAATAATATTTGTCATACATAAAACTGCGCTAAATATCTACATATTTTAAGTTTTCTCATAAAAGACAACCAGCCGTCCCCTAGCAGCCCCACTGCCGCCTGCTGGGGGAGTCCTGACCCTCAGGATCAAAAATATTGATATAGTGAATAGTGAATCTGCTACATGTTTTAAAAACAATCAGATCATTAATTAACAGCTAAAAAAAGAATCATGTTAAAAGAAATTCGGTCAGATTTTACATATTTTTGAGGCGTTCAGGACTTCTTACTTTTCATTTAAAAATGGAATAAGCGCAGTCTTAGTCAAGCACTAGCCAAGTGCTTGTTTTTTATTTATAACTTGTATTTATTGGAACACATCTGGAATACAGCTGCTTCATGGCAAGAGAGAAAATGTTTCTAAATATTCAATTTCTAAGTTCCTTCCCATTTCAGGCCCAGGAGGTTCAGACTATAACTCACACTTGTGACTAATAGTGTTCAAAGGCCCTTGTCAGGCCAGGCTGTTCCAACTTGCTCCTGAAAATACTTTCAGGATTTTTTGACCAGCTTCTGGAAATCATGTATTTCCAAGATGCCTTTTAAAGCCTTATTTTTTTTTTTTATCTCTGTTAAACCCTCATAGTAAGATATACACATAAATAAGTTCTCATGCATATTACAAGAATAAAATATGATCAACTTGGCCTAAAATACCAAAATGTATGCCTAGAAATACTCAATTTTCTGGCCCCCCAAAAAACCCTAAACAATTGCCTGAATTAATGACAGCTCATTCTCTGCCCTCTGGTTTATTTTTGGCCCTTTCCAACTGTGTTGTGCAGTGAGTGTTGAATAGTCATAAAGTTTATTGTCACACATTAAGTGAAGGAAAGCCTGCAAGCAGTTTAAGCGTAATCAAAATGTCGAGACAATTAGATCATGCCACAACGGAGGTTCACTTAAACATTCTTTCTGGGCCTCTTTCCACGTGGGAAAGGATGAGATGTGTCATTTATGGAAATTATTGCTCTGCTTTTATTCATATTACGTGTGTGTGCCATGGGTCTCAAATCAGGCATTCACGTGGTAAACCCAATTCACCCAAAGGCCACCTATAATTACAACAACAGCACTGAGCACTCTTTTAATACAGCAACTGTGTCATTGTGATCAAAGTTCGTTCATTATGTGATTTCACAGAATGCTAAAAGTCTCACTAAAGCCAGGAGAAGCCTTCACACAAGTGAGAAAACTATATAATTATCAGACAGTTTTTCAAAAAATGTGCCATTGATTGTAGGGGTGACTGCTCAAAGTATGCAGCCACACCTAGTATGCCATTTTGTGCTGATTTGTAATTGCTTCTGAAATACTGCTCTGCAGTTGCTCTACATCTAAGGCGCAACAGACTGCAGGTGTTCTCAATGTATCTGCAGACATGAGTGTGATAAATATGTCATACACTCTGTATAGAGAGCTTCAACAAGAATCTACTACATGTGTTTAGTTTTTGTTCACATCCCGAGCCCATTGTAAGCTGACGTGGCAGAGGATTTGGACAGCAACCGCTGTTATTGAGCTGGGCCTCTGGGTAGATCATGCACACCAGATTACCATTGATATAGCCTTTTATTCAGAAAGGATGAGAAGATGGATGCATGTTTTCGGAGTCTAGGCATGCAAAACCTAATTCGTCACATATTGCTTCTCAGTGGTTTTCTTCTTCTGGGATCTGCTGGAGCACTAAGTAGATCTTAAAAATGTGTTCAGAAAGAATAAGAATGCTGTACCTCTGTTTTTTTAGTCTCCTATCTGAGGAGGACTAGGCCTGAGGGTCTAGTTCTGCATCCTCTGTAGCACTAGTGTATCAGGAGCCCCACTCACAAAAGCATTCCAAAATGAAATATATATATAAAACAAACACTGAAACAGTGAATTCTCAAAGCACATTCTCCAATATCCTCTTAAGAAAGCTGCAGTTATTTGCTGAAGCATGCTGTGTGGTGAACTGTCACGTGGCCTGTGATACTGTGGTTTATAGCCGGTTGTACACGTAGTGAGATACACTTTTACAATGACTCTGACTGTTAAACACATTTTTTGCTGAATTTGCTCATGACTGAAGCTCATCAAAATGTGGTAAGCCATCCCCCACATAACCCAGCATCCTCCTGCCTGGTTTACTTGCGCATGTCCGTCACTGTCACGCATGTGTTAGGTGCATAACATTCATCAGAACAAGCACTTTTTCAGCAGTGGCAGTTATGTTAGAGAACATAGTTATGTTCTTTGATAATAAATTCTTTTGTTTTTGCACAGTTGACACATGTTCCTTCTTGTTTATCAGCAAAAACAAGGCTGATTATCTCCCTAAATGGGTTTACTTTGTGCATGTTAGCATTCCTAGCCCATGTGAACACTACAACAAGACCAACAACAAAATATTGCTTCAGTCTCAAATTGATCTCTAACCCCTATGAAGTGCACACTGCATTGGTCATGACAAAATGACTTCTACAGATAAAGACCAGATTATATGTTAAATAGAGCAGACCATTACTTCTGCTTTGAAGCCATAGCTTTATTTAACCACACCATATAGGCTATTAGAGCACACCATATGTGTCCACAAGTGTGTGCACAAGATATAAAGAGTCAGAGTATTTGTAAAGCTTTGAAATTGGCACCAGTTGACATGCATCAGGTCGAAGCCAGCTGTTGCCATGCATCAGATCGAACAAGTCTGAAACTTTTGGAATTAAGCATCTGAGACTTTGGAACTCTTAGGGTGCCCAAAACTTTGCAAAGTGCCGTGATAATGTTTTTATTTTGTATTTTTGTTCATTTTATGGCATAAGAAGAAACTATGCATCAGTGTTCTCTGAAATATTGATATTGTGTATTTCCTACGGAGACTGAATCACCCAAAATCTGTTATTTATCAAGGGATGGCCAGACTTTTGCATAAGACTGTACATGACTTATATGGCGTGTTCATGAGTTGGCTAATATTAGGGCAGATCTGATTAAATATAACCAATCTTGTGCAGTGCAGTATTGTGAAAAGATCTGGCAGCATTCTAAAACACAATACAAGGTTTGCATGCATGAGAGTGGTTCACGTGCACAGAAACTGTAATAAATGAATGCGAGCTGTGTCTGAAACTGAGGGCAGCTGTCTCAGTGCCTTGTTGCTCATCCTGTCTCATAAGTCAGGACCTTAAAAGGCAATATCGTGACGAAGGTAACTACAACCAAATTGCATTTGCGGCTGTTCGCAAATGCAATTTGAGACTGTTATGAGTGCCGGACCTTGTTATGTATTTTATGATCTTTTCTGTTTTTTCTGTTTTTGTTCTTTATGTTGCACCACGGTCCTGGAGAAATGTTTTTTTATTTTATGTCCTGTGTATATGGTGTAAATGAAATTACAAATATCATGTACCTGACTTAATTTGACTTCACGTTTCAAGCCACAGTCTCATCATTTGTTCATGCTGATTGTTGACCCTATTATGCGATTAAGGTATTCTTGGGATGCTTTGTCTTTGGCCTGCCCCCTAGTAGATATAGTTATTAGATGGTGAATAGGTACACACACAGTCTGTGAACCATCTGTTTACGTTTACGCTCCTATTGACAGACCTTAACACTAAGTGTATCTGCGCCCTTGGGGCTAATCAGTGAAACACTCAGAAAGAAATTCTACAGATAATTGTTTTGAAGAATAATAATTAAAGTGTGAAGTTAAGCATACAAAGAGGCACATGTGAGAAGATATGATGTTGTAAGGCACTTTCGTACATCTGGCCCCAGGTCTCAAGCAAACGCTGCAGAAGTCAACAAACTGATCCTATCTAAACTGTTTCCAGGCCAACTTGAGGTGCCCGTTCTGAGACCTAAGAAGGTGAGATAGCATGCACTGTCCTCTGAGGATATCCAGTTTGTTACTGTTGAACCATTTTCCTTCCGCTCTCTTTGTCAAACTTTGTGGATGTGTGTTCATTGGCCGTTTACATGAAGACCTTTCCCTGCACATCTGCATTGCAGAATTGGGTTGGTTTCATTTCAACTTGGCCCTCTTGTGATCAGCAGGTCACATGCAGCCTCGTGAATGTTTTGGTCAATCTGTAGTTCAAATGCACATTCACAGATATGTGTGTCTCATAGAGTGAATACTGAAGGAATAATACATTTACTACCCCAGATGTATTTACAGATTTGTGGATGTGGTTTACAACACTGTTTGATTGTCTGTGAGCTACAAAAATTGACTTAAACATTTACTTAATACTACAGGCAGCCATTTAAGGCAACACCAGGGATGGTGTTTGCAAAGGAGCAAAAAGAGGAACTGATCTTGGATCAGATTCCTTGTTATTTATGGTGGTCCTTGATACTTAAACTGATTCTGGATCAACACTCGCTTAGTCCAGAGGTGATTTGTAAAAATGGATGGTGTCTAAAACGTACTCTGCAACATTTGAGTACTTAGTGAATATTTGTTTCTTTTTATAGCTCGCAGTGAGTCATAGTGTGTCCTAAACCACACCAACAAGTAACCACAGCAACTACATCCGGAGTAGATGAAAAATGGGTAAATAAGGGTTTTTTTTGCTGAGCTTTTAATAGATATAGGCTAAAATGAGTGTATGTTTATAAACTCACAGTGTGGAAAATGACAAGTTATAATAATTGTACAGTTCCATAGTTCATTCAAAATGCACTGACTGTTGAAAAGCAGAATACAGTGCACTGCAAATATGTACTGGTCGTGTTTATTTGACTCACTTAACCAGCCCTTTAGAACTGAAAAGCAAAAGTGTAGCTAATAACTTACATAACACCACTAACTGAAGCAGCAGTGTGTAAAACCTTGCCACAGTTTTCACTGACTGAAGGTGCCAATGCACCTGCACCAGATTAGTGCTCAGCCATCAAACTCTAAGCATTCAGAAGCTCACCAAACACTTACTCATTCTTTAAACCACTTGTAGTAGAATGCCGATTTCAAGGCCTTGTTCCTGAGTACTTGGAGTTCCAGGAAAGAAGTGAATCTTCTGGCTCAAAAAATAGGCTTAATCGATGTAACTGCTTGTTTGTGCATGAGCCTTAATGCGAGGAAGTCACATCAAAAGGGGATTCTACCGTTCTTTTAGAGTTTCTGCACAATTAACTTGTTAAGATGTAAATCACCCAGAGTGGTTTGGCGTGAAATGCAAGTCTCATTCAGAGAGAAAATCCAAAAGCAGTGAATCACGTGTCCATTAAGATATAATAAAGCTGATGCAGACGAAAGGTATTTCAGCTCGGCTTGAAGTATTGCTTAAGTGATCTCAGATGGAAGTTTGACACAAACAAATGTCTCTAATCAGCTCATCCCATTTGGTGAGCATAAAGCTGAAGACACATTTCAGCAAAACAGCAATGCGGAACAAATAGTCGAGGTGAGCCAAGGAGCGGCCAGCATGCTGTTTGTGCGGATGTTTGCCCGGACAGAGTCACGATGTGCTCCTCCACTGTAGTTCAGCACAAAACTTTTAGTCCCTGTGTGAGGAGCAAGCCAAATACGTTCAAGGAAATAGCTGGGCTCTTCTTTTTACTGAGTCCAAAAGGAACAAGAAACTCCAGTTTCATGTACTAGTTTAAAGCTCAGACTTTGGAGAAACGTAGTATTTGAAATGAACAGCTTTTCAGCTTCCTGCTTCTCATCTTTTTGTCTATACAGTATACAGTGAATAAAGTGCCTCTGAGAAGTATGGAGAAGCCTCGCTACTGATCTGAAAAGTTGCATGTGTGTAAATGTATATGTATGTGTGTTTGTTTTATACTTTTGCATTAACATCAGTAGTAACACTCAAGTTCCCTCTAACGCCAGCATATTTGGCAAGTTCTGATTTTTCTCTGCAAAGTTTATACATAATTCTGTCTTTTCTGTACCTTGTGCCAGGCATTACCCGTATATGCCACCTGCCACATTTCTATCAGTTAGTAAACCTGAACTCTCTGCACTAATTGTCCTCTTCAGTCTCCATATTTCTGGTGTCAGACATCACATAGACAGACTTGCTCTTCTTGCTGCGAAGGAATTTTGGCGATTGTTCCTTTATTTCACCCACTGAGAGATAGGATGCGATGCTGCTTCTCACTCCATAGCTCACACTGCTGGGTCTGTTGTCCACACCACTCTGGTCAGTGGGGCTCACCAGGTGGGACCTGTTCAAGGAATAGCAGAGCATCAGTTAGAAGCTCACATCAAGTATTGTCACATACTATGCCTGCAAAATCATTTGTTATTCATTATTGTGAGAGCAACTGTTGTAGCACCAATTTAGCAGATGTCTGCAGTATGCAACATGCATCCATTTTGGTACAAATTAATGCAGGTCAGTCTTATACTGAAGGTTTGCTTTCAGTATGTTTAAAGTTTAAAGCTTAAAATCTTGCAAGGCACATCACAATCATAATACAGAATGACATTAAAATGACACTGAGGTATTTTTGTCTGTGTCATGCAGCACTTCCACACAAATATGTTGTGCCTGTTCAGAGTAAAACATATATCTCAAAAATGGAACTTTACAGGAGAAGGCAAGTTCATGTAAAGAGTCATTTTAAAGTAAGTATATTAGTTCATTTGTCATTAAAGCTTTACACAAAGTAAAGGACAGACGTTATATTAAAATTAATAAAAAAAAGAAAAATGGAATAAAGAAAAATGCATTGTTATCTCTGGGCAGTGACAAAATAATTGGTTATATTACAAACATGCACAATGTATGAGATGTTTTGTAAATATGTCATGTTAATATTGAAATATTCTTTAACACATCCATCCATTTTGGTACATATTAATGCAGGTCAGTCTTATACTAGAGGTTTGCTTTCAGTGTATTTAAAGTTTAAAGCTTAATCACTTGTAATGCACATCACAATACAGAACACTTCCACAGTCTTGCAGCACTTCCACACAATAATACACCAGAAATGTTAACTTAATAGTTGGACTGGAATTAATAATATTGAGAACAACAATGAAGACTTTGGTTAGCCAAATCTGTCAGTATACAGTACTCAAAATTATGTATTGTGCAAGTCAAATTGGCCTTAAAAAATAAAAAATGCATTCCTACCCCTTTTAAAGCTTAATCTGACCCAGATAAGATCCAAGCTTATTGTTCAGTTGTTCACTTTCAGGATTGTTACTGGTCTGGGCCAATCTACGGTTTTTTGGATAAGCATGGGTCAAAGAATATGTAAAGTACCCACCTGTTGACTCTCCTCCAGTCAAAGTTACGACGCATCACCACAGGGGGCGCTTGTGGGGTCGGAGCAGTGTGACTAAGAGACAAACACGGGGCTGTAAGAACACAGCAGATGCCATCCGAGCTATCTGAAGAGGGCAATCAAAAAACATTCATTTTAGTATTTTATATTTTACATTCTAATATGAAATATTGCAAGTATTGCTAAAGCACACGCAAAGCACAGCACTGCAAAGTTGATTATGCCGATAAATTATAGTGGCTTTCTATAGTTTGTAATGATAAAGTTTGCAGAGATTCTCTACCCTTCACCAGTATGCATAGAGTTCTAAGATTGTTTTTTTTTTTGTTTTGGGAGAATGTGTATATAATAACTGTATATAATAACACCAATGCTATTTAAAATGACTAGTGAGCCTAAATGTACGGCCTGAGTATATATTTTATTTTCATGCTGAGAACATTTCACAGAACCAATAGTTGACTGTGGTCAAGCTGAAGGTGAAGCAGTTTCCATAAATTCTTTACAACTTTATTAAACTATGAACCATAGCTAAGCCAAAACCGAAAACATTGGTTCAATAATAAGCAAGAAAGTGAAAACTACATAACTATTCTTCCCAGGTAACAGGCGCACCATGCAAGATTTCCCTCAGACTAATGATAAGGAAGATAAAAGAGAGGAAAGCAGCAACAAAAGAAAATAAGGGTCTAGCCAATCTTTTAACTTGAATCCCAATAGATGTTTATTGAGGGTTTCGAAACTGCAAGTCTATCGAGGGACTCTTTGTAATCTTTAAAGACCGTTTGCCAGAAGCAATGGGCCAAGATTAAACCGCGCTGCCATGAAAAGCTAATTACTACTTTCCACAGGCAACTCAGAACTGTCGTTCTTCACAGACTTGTAAAGTTTTTCATTTGTGATGTCTGAATACTTTTCCAGATCTGTTTCATTTTGTTCACATACCTTTATGATTATATACTTATTTTTAAGCATCACAATTTAGTAAAAATGTTAAAAAATTCCCATTGGAAACCAAACAATGCTTGGAAAATTTCAAAAGAAGCTAAGGTGTCCTCAAACCTGCTGGTGTTTTGTGAAGTTTATAAAATAAATAGTTGCTTGTAGCTTTTAGTTTCGGTCTATTGCATTTCACTGGTCTTGGCCTGACAGTGTGTACTGTAGTGTACCTGAGTAGTGGTTGACCATGTCCTCCAGACACTGGAAAGTGAGGCGAGGGGAGATGTAGTACCAGCTGTTGGCCATGCGGAAGATCTTATAGTGCTTAACAGCTCTGTGTCTCACAGACAGAGAATACACGCCTGTAGGAGGCATGGGTTGTTAGCATTGCCACTTACAGGCTCATGTTTCAGTTACTTTCCATGCAAGGTCTGTTTCACATCTTACTGACAATTTTGACCCCACAGTAACAGCCATGTCATTAGAGCCCTCACCTCGTTGGCTTGGACTCTCCCTGATGAGAAAAGAACCAGTTGCGTTGCCGGGTAAGCATAGCAGCTCCTCCGCTTTTTGCCTTACCACTCCCTCAAACAGCCATCTTGAAAAAATAACATAACAAAAGCCATGCTTATGATATATGCATTGCATGTGTCTATCTTTTTTTATTTTTAAGTCCATATTTTGCATGCAATTTAAACCCTTAAACTCACAGCCCCTGTATGTATTCTCACACATCAATCATTATTATTATTTCTAAATGCAATGTCCCAAAATTAATTGCTAAATAAAATTAGGCCAAATGGGCCACGTGTTTTTGCCAAGTGGCACACCTTGTTATGGTATATGATCAATTGATCGCTGATTTGCATTTGACTCACCCATGATAGACCTTCGCCACATGATTAGTTGGGATGTAGTTCTCACTTCCTGTCTGGAGAGAGCGAACTCTCCACCAGCAGCCTTCCCTGCACAACACAAATCAGCAAATACAATAAGCAAAACGGATCTCTGGCCTGTAAAAGTTGTCACTTTACAGACATTTTCATGAGCTCATACTTACTCAGACAGACCCCTGAGTTTCTCTCCAATCTTAAAGATTGGCTCACTGATGTCCCGGCATGGATAGTCCGAGAGTACTACCAAGATGTCATAATCCGTGCCTAGGGTTTGACATAAAAATGCACACTATTAGTATGCTTATTTAAGGTTTGCGCTGAGCAACACAGTTTCCTATACATACATATTTTTCAGACATATTTAAAGTGTAGATATATATTTTAGCTCTGAAAGTACTCATATTCAAAAACACACATGCAATGTATGTCCTAGCAGCGAACATTCTTATATCAGAAAAAAAATAGTACCTTCAGATACATATTGCACATTTATTGTAAATATGAGAAGTTTTAGTGCTTAGACACATACTGGTATGTTCTGCAGATATTTCTTTTTGTTCAATAAATTGTTATATCTAATATATATGTGGAAGAAAAAAGTGTACATATATTTCCACATATACAAACCGTTAATTGTGTTTTAGCACATTTTTAAAATACAGATATGTGTATATATACATATATATACACACACATACGGTGCATATCGGTTTGTGTCTAAGCACTAAAAATGTAAACTATTAAAATATATGTTCAGTATGCATCTGAATGTAACATGAATGCAATATATGTGTATTTATATGCAATAAATGTCTTAACACCTAAGTTCCGCTGTAATGGAACACTATAGAAAGTACCTAATGTTCCTTCCTATCAGAACCGTTTTCATCCACCCAAATAACTACAATGGAATTGTCAGGACATCTGAGCAGACAGACCTTTAGACAGAGAGAATTTGATTTACTTGATGAAAACTGATACAGCCTACCTTTTAGTGCGCCATCAAACTGATTAGTCTCAGTCTGCTTGTCAGCCTCTTGGTTTTTAATTATATTCCCCATACTGCCGGTCCAGGAAAAATGCTGCAGGGCAACACAGAGACACTAAACTCATTTTGCATGCAGCCAAATAACTTTGGCAACTTAGCATTAAAGTGCTACAACAGTCACTGCTGCCATTTCAATTTCGTAACTTCCCCATAGTGGCAGCAGTGTTATCTCCAACTGAACACATTCAGCAAGATGGGGAAGCTGTGGGGAGTCGGGCCCTACCACAATTTTCCACTGGACACCACTTCACAACACGGTGCATGACAAATCTTCTTTGGTGTGGAAAAGACACAACTTACAGGAGAAAATGTTTGTGGCATTCATTTATAATTCATCAGCAAAATTAAACACATCCAAAAGGCTCTTGAGTCCATCTGTATACAGTGTATGTCCTCTTTTCTAACACTCTCTAGACTTCAGTAAGTAACTTTTAAGGTTAATTAGTCAGAAACCTCTATTATCTCTTCTGACCTTTATATTATATGATACGTACTATAAAACAATATGAAAGTTATTGTGTTGAAAGTGGAAGAAGTGTGAATTCACTTCTTGGGTGAAACTAGGTTGCTTAAAAAGTGCTAGAAATAGCATACCTATATTCGTGCCTCACCACAGACCACCACATTTATCGGCATGTTGAGAGGTTCAGAAGTGAGAGTAAATGTTTAAAAAGCATGTCCTATACACTATTGTATATGACCTACTTGGCTTAGAACAAAATGTGCGATTGTGAAAAGGACAAGGCCGGAATAAGTTAGGCCAAAGTTTGAGTATGATACAGCTTTAGGCTTGGCACCAAGCAAAATAGACACAATCTCTGAGTCAAAGAGAACAAAAGAGAACATTGTCGCTCACCTCTGCTTCAGTTGTTGAACTGAGACATATCCACTAGTTGTCAAAAAACACAGGCTTGCAGTGGAGGCAGGTCCGACATCGTGGGTGGTCTAGTGCAGAAGCCAGACTTATCTACTTTTGGGCTACGTCTCTATACTGACCGTTTGGGTATGAAACTTGGGTCTAAATGTGTGAACACACTGTCTGGCTGCACACTTCCTCTGGTGAAAAGAGGAAGACAAGTGAACCACTGACCATGTTCTCTTATCAGATGTGTGAGATCCTTGGTCATGTGTGTCAGTACATAAATATACAGCCAATCTATGTAGAATTTCCTCACAGATAGAATGTATTCATTTCCTCTGTAAAAGTTGACAGTGGTTCTTTAAAGAAGACAAACGTTGGCCATGAAATGTTCTGACTAGCCTAATGCTAATTACCACTTTGCTGTCTTTGTTTCTAGCGTTAGGGTGTGCATGCAAATACACACACCTATCAGTGTGCCCAGAATACATGTGAGAACGCTAATGTGATAATGTAAACCATAACAACCACATGACACCCATGTTTTAGAGCACCATCCTCTGAAAGAAATGGAATCTTCATAAGCCCTGCAACTCTCTTAAGCCCTATGCAGCTGTCCGTAAAGCATTATTATATGCTGCTATGATACTTCCTCATGACTGAGATTTTCTCTCATACATTTTACTATCTGGTACATGGGATTGCAACGTGTAATCAATGTTTTGTTCACTTAAACTGCCTATGGCTCTGAGTGTTGCAGCGAGGTCCTCAAGGAATTATGTTTTTTGTTCAACTGAACAAAAACTGCAACTTTTTACAATCTACAGTTTCAGAAAAAAATTAGAGACCACCGCAAAAATGTTTACTTTCTCAGGTGTGATCTATAAAAGGTGCTAGAATTGAGCTGAACAGCTTTGCCTTAGTTTTTAAGAACTGCTGACAATATTTCTTTTTTAAAAGCAGAATTTTAAAGGAAATGACAAAACATCAAAATAAGAGAAATGATTCGGCATCAACAGAATCATTCAAAGAAAACAAATCTCTTGTTCACCCTTAAATAAAATGACAATGATTACCTTTGACGAACTTCTTGTAGTGTTTTGCTATGCACCAGTTCACACTGCAAGAGGCAAATTTTCATTACAGCAGTGTTTTTTATACTTTCCCTCATTAAATAAGATGTGATTTGGGTGATCACGAATCAGTACCTCATGAAGCAGAATGAGGTGCTTGTGTAGGAATTTAAAAGACACTGGCACAGAATGGCTGTTATACTCATAGAGATGGATAAGCTGTATAAGGTGGAAGTGTGTGTTACTTTCTTCAGTTTTAGACGCATTTATCCATGCACTCCTTGGGTTGGTTTCCCAGACAGAGATTAAGCCTAGTCTTGGATTACATAATGCTGTGTATAGAGATTTTCCTAGTCCAAGACTAGGATTAATCCTTGTTTGGGAAACCGACCCCTTATGTCCAAAAAAAAATTGTGCAAAAGATTATAACAAATCTTCAAAAATAAGGAAGCACAAATGACTGGACTGTGCTCTCAAATCTTTAGCAAAAATACTTGCAATGGAAAGTAGAAGCCTTTCGTTTTCAAAATTTGGTTTTTGTTTGAAAGACTTTGCTTGCTGACATTAAGAAGGTGGTCCTTCACAGGCAATGTTTCTATGGCTAAATATAGAACTATGACAACTCGAAGAATCCATTTGAATGCTTAAAGGGGGGATTATACTGACGTGTAACATGAAGATGTAATCATTTATATATACATAAAAAGTCATACATATTGTTGTGATGGGAAATGCTCTCCAAACCTCGAAAGCTTTAAGCTATTTTTTACAGTTTTATACCTTCTGACTTTATACCAGCAATAGGAAAAATGTGGTGACTGTAGCATTGGTGGGTGCACACTGTTGTTACTTAGGATTTGAACATCTGCCAAATGGCTCTTGGATAATTGATCCCAGGCTTGCCCACTACTATCATTATCTAAGCCATGCATTGATATCCTCTTGTGTAATGCATCTTTTCTGCCAAATTTACCCAAGCTAATGAGTCTTCGGTATTTGCTTTTTTCGAAAGTTGATATGAGTTTCATGTTTATTGCCAGCATACTAGAAATTCAGGAAGTAAGATAGTAGCACTTTCTATTTTTGGAAAAGAAAGTTCTGGCTATTATAAATTCTTGGTGCCCCTGGATAGCCATCATATCCTTGAGATCTTTTTAATAGACTTATTTTCTTTTGACAGCATTATTGGCATATCCATTTAAATAAATTAAATAAAATTAACAAATTAAAAGCCCTTGCAGGATGGACCTAACCAACTTCATTTTCATTGGTTCTCATAAAGAATTAGGGCTGTGTGAACCACATCTCTCTTTCTCAAGTGTCTAGGGATCATGTTACTGCTGGTGATCTTAGTAAAATCTGTTGAATATCAGGAGTTCAGGCAGCGCTGGAAACTATGCGATCAATTATCCACTGTCCACCGAAAGGAACCAAAATTCTTCACCATGTTAAGGCATGGCAAAAGCTCATCAACCAAGTGTCAACAGTCTGTATGTGGCAGGCCCCTTAGCCACCATTGTGTTAATTGAGAAATCAACTTATTTTCAGTTAAAATAAATAAATGAAAGATCTGTTATTAGATTAACTAGGTTATCTTGTTCTCCCCTTGCAAAATGTGATTCTGTGACGAACTGCAAGTGAGCAAAGAGTGGTACCTCTCCACAAAGACGACTATTCTGAGATCGAATGAACAAAACACATGCTTCTGGCTCATGATACCAACAACAGCCAAATTTAAAAAATACTGTTTAGACAAAAAACACTCTTCTATAAATATTGACTAGCTTGCCTGCCCACAATGTTTATTTCTGAGCTTGTAAATCATACACATTTTCCACACACAAATATATTCCATTAGTATAATTAAAGAAAAATTCTTATTTCAACTGACAGACCTCCAATACTGACAGTTATTGTTTCTTTATGGTCACTGTGAAATGCCCAGAAAAAGAACAGATCACCCAAATAAAGAATGAATTCCAGGACAGTGTGAGTAGTGGAGAGTGATGTTCATTCTATACATTCAAAAACAAAGTCAGCATTTTTGTTTCTTTGATTACGTTGTTGTTGGTAATTCATTTCCTAATGTTTTCCCATAGCAGTGTGCAATCAGCACATTTCAAGTGTCATTTCTCTAACTCTGGCGTCAGCTCTGGCCCACAGGAAGACATGTTGGTTTACATGGAAATGTGTTGGTCACCAAGTGCCCAATGCAACTCTCAACTAATCGCAAAAAACAATATCACTTCTTCTGGCATCTGTCTAATCTCTTCACATGCAATTAGGTTTGAAGCTCTTCACATAAACATGGAAGAAAGAAATACACTAATGTGTAGTCAATCTCTTTCATCCAAAATATTAGATTAAACATACTTTTATTATCACACTAGAGGTACTGGTTTTGTAAGAATTTTTTTTTTTTTTAGAATTTTGTTTTGTTACTCCTGTCTTTAATAGGAGTAACAAAAAAAAAGAAGACTGTCCTATATATTTTGCAAGCTGGAAAGTGACCATTATGTCACACGTGACCACAACACAAAATTCATCCTCTGCATTTAACCCATTCACCAAGCAAAACAGGGGGCAGCTACGAACACAGCGCCCGGGGAGCAGTGTGTGGGGACAGTACCTTGCTCAGGATACCTCAGAGGTGCCTAGCGGTCTTGGGAATTAAACTTTCTGATCGCAGGGCAAATGGCCTAAACACTATGCCAGCATTTGTGTGGGTGTGTTGGGGCCAGTATAAATTGGTGCACACCTGCTTCTGCAGTCTATCAGAGCATAGGATATTTGATTTCTCAGTATCTTCTAAGCAAGTACCCTTTGCTCAGCAGCCAAATAGGGGCAGCTGGTAGCCTAGTGGTTAGGGTGTTTGCCCTGTGATCAGGAAATTGCAGGTTCAATTTCCAAGACCGCTAGGCACCTCTGAGGTACCCTGAACAAGGTACTGTCCCCACACACTGCTCCCCGGGTGCTGTGTTTGTAGCTGCCCACTGCTTCACTTGGTCAATAAGTTAAATGCAGAGGATGTATTTCGTGGTGTATTCACGTATGACCAAATTTTCACTTCAGCATTCCTTGAAATACAAGTGAAGACCAATCAGAGTGTTTGGTAGAAAAAAGATATTCCAAGTTAAAATCTGAGTTCAATTCAAAGCGTGTGAAAATGCATGTATTTATAAATTTAGCTTGGATCCAAGATCTTATGCTTGTAATCTGTACTGTGTAGGTTTCTTGCCCTCTCGATGTACATGCTGTGTTTAGAGTGCCATTCAGGACTAAGCTTTAGTTGTCAGTGCAGACTCTGACTGTGAATATGTGCAGCGCAGGAAGCACATCTGATTCTGCTAATGTGAAACTGATGCACAAACATCTATCTAAACACGCTAATGTGAAACTGATGGATAAACATCCCTATAAGAGGGAGTGTCAACTTCATCTAATCAGACCAAACACAATTCATTCAGAAATAGCTCTAATGCTTACTGTGATGGCTTGTTCCTAAATCCTGATTAAAAGAGTTGGGTTTTCTCCTAAATGTTCCGGCTTCCACAGATGTACATGTGTTTTATATTGTAACTCAAAAGTAAAGTAATGAGCAGCGCTATTATATTTAGCAGGAAGTAAACGGTTACGTACTATTAAAATGTAAGAAATTTGATGTATAGTTTGTAATTAATTACTACACAAATATTGCATGCAATTCAATTATCCATGAGCTGCATATTTGTTCTTAATATATTTGTATTAATATTAAATATAGTTACATATTTAAGGATTTGATATTTCTGCTTTTGAATGCTAATCTTCAATATTTGTTTTTTTTTTAAGGTCATGGTCTGTGTGACATTTGGCAAGAGTTCTTAATATTCTAATATTCTAAAAGAATGTATTTGTTGTTTCGGTTCTTTCACTTCTGACATTAGCTCTGTCACTGCAATGCTTGAGGCATAGAGGCCCCAGTAAACACGTTTTGCATGTCTAACGGGGGCACTGCTGTTATTTAAAGCCTGTGTTGTGGTAGTTTTCAAAAGTGGTCAGCCATTTGCAGCTCACATATTATTAACACCAGGAAGGAAGAGAACTTAACAGCTCCTGAGCATTTCACCTTTACCTTAGAGCTGAATTGTGAAAGAAAACATGTGAAAGTGACTATTCTGTCATACGTGAACACACCACTGCACACAGTGTGGACAGCACGAAATTCTTCCTCTGCATTTAACCCATTCACCAAGTGAAGCAGGGGGCAGCTACGAACACAGCGCCCGGG
>JBBPDB010117935.1:0-18428 GCA_037974465.1 Brachypetersius altus
CGTCCCCCTCCCCCCCCCCAAACCTTTTAAATTGGCTGCTACACCCCTGAGCAGGACCTTTTTCTAATCATGCAATCCCACAAGAGATTTTCTCTCTCGAGTTTCCAGCTATGGATGGCTGTGGCATCACTGATGTTCACACTCATGATCGCCTGAGCCCCTGATGTTTGGGTGCATGCTCAAATGATTAGAAGGATGTTACTACTACTACTTTGCAGTGAATAAACATTTATGGTCTTCAGGGGCTCTCAAATGCAGCCGTATGTGAGTTTACCCTGGAGGTCTGCACGAGACTTGAAATCATGGGTTTGAATCCAGATACAACCTTTCCTGGCACTTGTGGGAGATTGAAAGAAAACCCATCAGACTACTGTTGGGCAGCTACTCCCTTTTGTTCGGCGAAGAAAAGAAAGTATTTGCTCTGAGTGATCTATTCCAATTTTCATGTCAGGTGTGTAATATTGGTATTATTATAAATAACATGTATGTAATTTTTAATCTAACATAGCATGGTAATAACTTGGGAAAGAGCTAATGTTCAGGAATGTACCTTTAGATCACAGATGACAGCTGGAATAAAGATCAGACCAGTGTATGTGTAGGAGGAGGAGGAGGAGGAGAAGGTGGAGGAGGAGGAGGAGGAGCTCTTTGGGCAGCTATATTAGAGCACACCAAGTAATGTGGACTTCAGGCAGATTTCTATCAAGATTCCAGGTTGTGAAGATGCTGTCCATGTAGTTCCTAAAGAACTTGAGCCAGACATCCATGAGGTGAGAAATGTTTTTTCTCTTAATGTTGTGCTCAGTCAAGATCATTCAAATGTTTACCACTGCAGTCGCTGTCCAGCAGGTAGTTCTGAAAATGATAGTTTAATGGACCCTTGTTGCTTGGCAAAAGCAGATTGCATGTGTGTGAGAGGAAATGAAAACATGAAGATACACAGTTGTTGGATTAAAAATGTTTAATTTCAAACTGGCTAATTTCAAAAGAAGAGAAAAATCCTGCTGATTGTGATTGTGTTTGTTCTGTGTAGTGTTTGGGATCTTTCTGGTAACTGGGTGAATTTCACAGTGAATTGAATTGAGTCTGTGTTAATTAGATTTATTTAGATTCAATGTAATTAGAACTAGATATTCAGAGTGCCACTGATTTTCAACATAATTGCAGCAGATGTCTTTTACACTATATGGACATTTCATGACAACTGACTCATCTGAAATGCTATTGAAAGTTACATTAACCTTTAAAATTAGGACCAATTTTCCTTTCTGGAAATAGACCGTATGTGCTGTATATAACTGTAATAAATTCCGATTTTTCAAAACTCTTAAATTATGTATATATTTTATGACTTTATGATGCCATTTTATAACATAATTTGGCTCTGTAAAGTCTTTCTTTTCTTACATTTCAGTAGCATCTCCTTTCTAAAACAAAGGCTTGTTATTTTTCAGTCTTATACTGAACTGTATAAGACTGAACTGAACAGTCTCAGTACTGTAACTTTTAAAAATTCCACATTCACTGTCTTGGGGGATGTGTTACAAGATGGGTTCAGTGTTTTTTTTCCAGCAGGATTAAAATTGTATCTGTGCACAACACAGCACAAAATCAATGGTTTTAGCACACTGTTCCTCTACAGATTCTCACAGGGATTAGACAGTCCAGTGGGTCCCCCAGTTAAGCCTTCAAAATCCTATATTTAAATTAAAAACAAAAAAAGATCGGTCACATTACTGTAACTTTTAAAATCTCAGAATCTCCGCTCACATTCAACACTTATTATTTGTGGTCTGTTGTTTGGAGAGCCCAGAGGATCAGTTTGAAAACATTACACTGAGACACTGCACATGGTGACCTAATGTGCATGCATGATCGCTCCAGACTGTCTCATTCAACTGGCAATGCCAGAAGTGGTGTGTGTGTGTGTGTTTGTGTCTACAACTGAACACCTGTATTTGATGTGTGTCTCTCCATGGGGTTTTATATGAGAATCGCAGACTGGACCACAGCCACTGGGGTCCTGTGGGGTTTGTATTGATACTGCCTGGAGGAGGCCTAGTTTGATTTTGGAGGCTTTATTTACTGGAGGGCTGCACGGGACATAATGGAGGGCTTCTCTGAAAGGGTGAGATAATAAAAGGTACACCTCTAACCCTGGAATTACAGTAATTTAAGATCAGAGCCAGTGACTCAGTACCACCTGTGTCCTCATCAGGCTCTGAGCTGTTTCCCCTTTAGTGCAGTGTGCAGAGAGACACATCGGGTAATAATCAATAAAGCCTTTTATACAAAATTGACATCTTCGAGTACTTTCGCTTGCTTATTTTCCTAACAAGAACATCTTTCATACTGACACTCAAGAAATTCTGAATGTAGCTCACTACCAATTGTTTCTGTTTGAATAACAAGGTTGAAAAATGACTCATGCCTCACTAAGAAAATGCTGTATAATAAATGTGCATTTCATATATGCTAATAATTTGAAGAACAGTATGTTGTCAGTGCATTTAATCTTAAAAAAACAATGAACAAGGAACAGAAATATGCAACGCTTTTTTTTCTATATTACTGGCGCAGTGCAGATAAAATGCAAGTGTGCTGTTCAAGATACATTCATGGTCCTTGAAGCCCATTTGTTTACCTTTAATGAGATATCACTTTCTGAAGGAAATGTACATGTTCATTATAACCTTAAATACAAAAGAAAGCAATGGAATGCTATACATTAACAAAACAAAAAAAAATTAAATATTGCAAAAGACAACATATACTGACCACTACAGTTTAGTAGCAGAAGACAGGAGACTAGACCACACATCATTGTGAAAATTCAAACTTTTTAAAAAGGAGAAAATCAAGGGACTGGTCTTCCAGTCAGCAGATGATTATATCATATATGGATAGGGGTGAGGATTTAAACATTTCTTCTTACGTTCATGGGACACTAAAGTGCAAAATTGTCTTGCAGAGGATGAGATGTCATGTTACACAGGGTGGGCCACAGATAAGTAACCCACCTCCGCCAAAACTATGACAAGACGATTGAGCAAGTGGATTGTTACCCGGCTACTGATCTGATGCCCATCCTGTATTTTATACGAACAGCCTCAAATAAAGAACGCTGATTTAGTTTCATAACCTGTAAACCGAAAAACCATATGTGGAAAATACAGTGCTATCTTGACAACAAAAAACAAAATGGTTCATAAGTGCATACATCACAATTACTGAATTCATTCAGTCATTTTCATAATCCAATCAAATTTTGAGACAAGAACATTGTTTTTCCCTTCCACTGTCTCACCTCAACAGACCTCTTGAAGCCTCTAAGTGTATGATTCACAAGACCTTTGTTACCTCTATTGTTGGTTAATTTAAGGCACTGGAAGTTTCAGTCTGAGATTTATAAAGCCTTTTCCTTTTATCATAAATGTGCCTGTTCTCAACAGTTTAAGCCTTTATTAAAAATTTTGATGTGTGTAAGATTGAACCTGCACTCTTAACTCTCGTTAGGTTCTTGTCTGAAACCTGTTGTATGGTTTTCCTCATCATGCTCGGTCTAATCCTTGAAGGGCACTTTGTTAGTGCTCAGTGTTAGTTTAATCCATTTTGATTGGTCTTCATCTATTCAATAAATGTCTGGACTTTTGCCAGTTCTTTGTAAAATCTCTCAAATCAAATAATGTAACCTGGTCACATTATTTCATGAAAGCGTCAAAGTGCAGAGAATTACTACCCTCTCCTACTGGCAATCTGAGGGACAGAAAAAAAAACCCTTTACATATGTCGTGACTTGGTTTTCAGATTCTTTTTTGGCTGCATAATTGCAAAATTTTCCATTGCTTTGCTCTGTTCCTGGACATAGCAGGCTCCTTAATTTAGTCGTCTTTTTCAATGCATTGTTTTTCTTTGTTCACAGATATGCAAGGACATGATGAGTTAAACCACTGACAGCTCGTTTTAAAAAAAATCTTGAAAGGTTTACTAGGATCTCAAATGAAAGATGAATGCATCTATGTGGCCTTCTTCACTCACAAACTCCTCCACTGCGCTCACTAACCGCAGTGAGGAGACCGGAAGGGGCAAGTCAGCTATGTCAGGAACCTGTGAACAGGTCCACATCGCCCCAGAGGTTTTCCTCACATTGGGCCTGGTGAGTCTGCTGGAGAACATCCTCGTTATCCTCGCCATCGTGAAGAACAAGAATCTTCACTCTCCCATGTATTTCTTTGTGTGCAGTCTGGCTGTGGCAGACATGTTGGTGAGTGTCTCCAATGCGTGGGAGACTGTAGTGATCCACCTCCTGGCCAATAGAAGGTTGGTGGTGGGAGACCACTTCATCCGTCAGATGGATAATGTGTTTGATTCTCTGATCTGTATATCTGTGGTGGCGTCCATGTGCAGCTTGCTAGCCATTGCTGTTGACCGCTATGTAACCATCTTTTATGCGCTCCGCTACCATAACATAATGACCGTGAGGCGAGCTGGGATGATCATTGGGAGCATATGGAGCTTCTGCACTGGCTGTGGCATCCTCTTCATTATCTACTCTGACACCACACCGGTGGTGGTGTGTCTGGTGGCCATGTTCTTCGTAATGCTGCTGCTGATGGCCTCCCTTTACAGCCACATGTTTCTGCTGGCACGCTCCCACGTCAGACGCATGGCAGCATTGCCTGGTTACAACGCCTCCATTCAGCAGTGGGCCAGCATGAAGGGGGCCATCACCCTCACCATCCTCTTGGGGATCTTCATCGTGTGCTGGGCCCCATTTTTTCTTCACCTCATTCTCATGATCTCCTGCCCAAGGAATTTATACTGTATCTGCTTCATGTCACACTTCAACATGTACCTCATCCTCATCATGTGTAACTCTGTGATTGACCCACTGATCTACGCACTGAGGAGCCAGGAGATGAGGAAGACCTTTAAGGAGATCATCTGCTGCTACAACCTGCGCAGCTTCCTTATCTTCTCCAGTAAATACTGAATTGCACCATGAGAGTTACCTAAGAATATTAGTTACATAACAATTACCCCAAAAACTCAAACTGAATCTTTTAGATCAAGATCAAAAACCTCTAATGTATGAAGGTGTCTTCAGACACCAAAGTGAAGTACAGAATTAAGATATTAAAAATGGAACAAAAAGAAAATAAATATAAAAGCACAAAGAAAATGTGAAAAAATATGTATATCCTGTAAAGTATTTAAAAAATGTACAGCCCAATATTTTTTTTTTAATTTTGTTTTCTCTGATGTTCCCTTGTGATATTTTCTGTAATACTGTTTTGTAAGCTGTAATACTGTTCTGTAAGCTGTTTACAACTTCAGTGTGAATGAATGGAAAAGCTGACCTATTGTCAGCATACAATGACTACTGCTATAGTAATATATGTAATATATGTAATTAAAAAAGAACAAAATATTGCTTAGTTTCCAGTTCATTTATAGACAGTAGATGATGGTACATTTGTGAATATATTTATCAGCAATTACTTGCTGCTTTAACTTTAAACAAAATATATTTTTTAGGAATAACAATTGTTGTTTTTGAATGAATGCCCCTAATATATGGAGATGAATCGGCCTTCAGTGGGTTCTGTACACCTTTATTTATCTGCGTAAATCACAGGTATTGAGATGTATAATGACAGTAATTCAATAGAGATTTAAGCACATTTTAAGAGCGTGGTGGCTGAAAGCATGCATTGTTAGATGGATGGATTAATCCATAGGCATTGATGTGTCAGAACATAATCAACTACACCTTAAAGTAAGCAGTTATTTGGTTTAATTGAGTATTTTCCTTCCCACCTTTATGTCCAAAAGTGTACAAAAGGCCACAAAATGTTAGCATCTTTGTTCCTTTACTGCAGTTCACTCTTGTACTGTTGAAGTAACCAGAGCACAATGCCTGTGGTAATGTAAGACAAAGTCTGTAGTTTTTAGATAGCAAGCTAGTTAATTTAACAGATATAGCAGGTTTGTTTACTTTGTTAAACCCAGAGAAAACACCTCTACATCTGAAGATGCTCGTCTGTTTCTGTTTTGTACCGACACATGCCTAATCAGGTTTACCAGGCATTCAGGTTTGAGCTCTGCTGAGCAGACTAAGGAACGTAGATACTCTTTTAATTTCTCTTTTAAGGAGGTGTTTTCACTCACAAAAGGCGCTTTCTGTTTTGTCCTTGGTTAACCAGCTCAGTGTCTTACAGTCATAGACTTCAGTATACATGCTGCTAACACTGAATTTAACGGCCAGTACTGCAGGACTGTATGTAAAGAAAGCACTGGTATGATGCTGCAGTAGTAAATAGTTCTGGTGCGACTGATTGTGAGTCTGGGTGTATGTATGCAAATATGTTGTATGTTATGAAGTTCATATTAAGTATGTACAGTATATAAATGTGCAAAGGAATTTCAAATGTTGAACGGGCACACATTTTGCATATTGAATGTAACGTATCCTTAATGCTCATAAGTATAAAATGTGTATTATGGGCTAGACGATACAAACAGGCGACTAACTGTATGTTTATTTGCTGGCCTTCAGATAATATTGTTTGATATCCAGGGTGGTGCTATAGTTGTGTATGCTGTACATATTTTGTGTTATGGTGTGGCTTAATCTTCTGTGATATTGCTAAGAAAATGTGCAGGTGCTCTTATATCTTTAAGTATGAATATTTAGTAGAGATTTAAAAAGTTTGGTATTCACCTTCGAGCATCCTGTATTGTGTTTTCATGTATTTGAGGTATATAAAACCTTCCTCACGCACAGACCAGTTTCATTCTTGTTCCTGTTAGTTCGTTTGTGTGGTGTGGTGTGGCGTATTACTGTATTGTGACATGCATCACACATAATGCTGTGTAATGTTGCATATTTACCTGGTACAGTGACTGAGAACTGAATGTAATGAATTTGACCATCATGCACAACAAGAAGCAGCTTGATTATTAAACAGACTACGATTTAATTGCTTTATTGTACTGTTGTACATATTTGTATATCATGTAGCAGTTTTAATATCCACCATAGTTGGTGTATTGGTAAATCTAAGTGTACATTTCTGTTATTCACAACTTTTGCCTACATTTATTTTTCTGCCTTATCAGATGCTGATACAAAAATTGTTGATCTATTTGCTAAATATGCCATACTCAGTGTTTAGTGGGTGTTGTAAATTGTACAGGATCTCCTCTGTGCTTTGCTGAGTTGTGGCTTCACGCTGAAATAAAGCTATATTTTGGCATGTTGACATCCTATATCTGGTCAATACATCACTTTCCCATGATTAAGTTTCTGTAAGATTCTTACAAGACTATTTAAAATATTCAACTCATTTCAGCTCCTGGTTTTTCCAATGAAAATGAAAACAGCGAAAAACCCAGCATGTGATTGTAAAAGAGATTAATAAACATTTTAACACAGTGTTCTGTGTAGTGACTGTCTGATCTATGGTCTTCGTAATGCATTTGAAATGCCACATTCACACGTGTCTCTGATGGAGTCCTGAGCTTGTGTAGAGCAGAGGAACATTTTCCTGAAGGTGTTTCTCAGCTCTGCACTACGGAAGGCGTAAATGGCTGGATCGACCACAGCATGACTCATAAGCAGCACCACATGCAGCTGGAAGAGTGAGCGGTAGCATTCACAGTATGGGTTTTCTGGACATACCGTGATTATCAACAGGTGGAAGGAGAAAGGAGCCCAGCAGACCACAAACACACCGAGCAGGATGGTGAGGGTGAGCGCGCCTATCAGCCCACTCTTCCTCTTGCGTCGAGAAACCCCTGGCATGGACATGATCCTGCTGGCATGATACCGTGCCAACAGGAACATATGCACATAGAGCAGCAGGATGAAGAATAGGGCTGTGAAGAAGACCACAATGAAGAATATCTTGACTGCAGCGGCTTCGAAGAACCCGATCATGACGGCCCCGCTGACACCGCAAGCGGTCCAGATGGTGGCCAAGATGGCCACCGCACGGCGTACAGTCATGAGCATATGGTAACGCAATGCATGGAATATGGTGATGTAGCGGTCTGCGGCAATCACCAAGAAGCTGAAGATGGAGCCTACAAATGACATGCAGAGTAAAGTGTCCATTACATTGTCTATGCTGCGCTCTGATGCTCCCCTGGAGTTGAGATGTCCAGTGTCTCTAAAAACCAACATGATGTTCTCCCATGTCTTGGAGAGGCTTGAGATGGTGTTAAAAGCTGCCAGGCTGCAGATGAAGCAGTACATAGGCGAGTGCAGGTTCTTGTTGCGAATGACTGCCACCACAACCAGAAGATTTTCACTCAGGCTCACAAAGCCTATGACCATAAATATTTCGATAGGAATCACAACCTCGGGACAGTCTGTGATCTGATTAGGACTTGTGTTGTTGCTCATGTTGGATAAGTGGGTTACGGAGCGCAGCTGGGTTCCGCAGAGATGGAGCTGGCTTCTTATGAATATTCTTCACAGGTTCAACTTTCAGAAAGAAGCAAGAATCTGGTGTTACACTTTTACAAACTATCTACAAATTAACTATCTATTACTTAAAATTAAGGATTAAACACCTAATATTCACAGGCAAAACATTCCCACTTTATCCTAGAGTGGCCTAGATCAAGCTCTACATAAATGTAACTGCACCCATTCTGAAATATTTTACAGAATTATTTCAGGTAGACCTACCTGGCATTTTCAAAATTATTTTTCCAATTAAATCATCGTCAACAACCTGCTTGGACTCCCCATCAAACAATGCCTGGGAGAGTACGCAAGGCATTCCAAAAAGAAGTAAATGTTGAATTTAGTTTCTAACTAATGCTTAAACTTAAAAAAAATGGTGGTTTACACAGGCTACATGATTTTGTGAGTCTCCTGGGCCTAAGCATCTTTTGAACCCCACCCCAACCACTAACAATAACACAATAAACAAAAGACCTAAATGGTGGGACTAAACAATAGTCTCTTTTAATGATCATGTACACTTATGAGTAATGCCAGTTTGTTATTTTTTTACTGTATGTATTTATAATTTTCAGATAAATTACAGAAAAAACAGTCAACAAATGCATACAATACATCCCCCCACAACAAATTCCCATTGATAAGAAGAGCACACACACACACACACACACGCACACACACAAAAGGGGGGGTGCATAAGTCACTGTGTCAATTTGTTATTTTTGTTTTAAAAATTAGTCTTATGTGTGCACTTCTATTATGCCAAGTCAAAAATATTTATCTCCTTGTATATGATTAATATGTTTAAAGATAATCTGGAATCATGTTTCCTTCACTTTTAAGATAATGTAGTCTTATATGTTGAAATGAAAACACTTATCGCACGCTGTCTAAAACATCCCATTAGAATAGAAACAACAAAATCCCAGTATTTTGGTAACATAAAACTGGAAGGGCATGAGAAGATACAAATATTTCGTTTTTTATAAATATTAAACAGGTATTTACTCAGCTAATGTTTGTATCTATATTGATTTGCCAGTGTTTGAGCCTCCCTAAAATTCGAGGCAGTTAGAAACCCTTGGGCTCTCGGCTCACTGGCCTGGTTAGTAATCCATACATGGGTTAAAATGTAACAGGACAAACAAAAATATAATTGAACCTATTGGAAATGCCCGTGTTTGTGGGTGTATGTTAAGGATTTGTGGGATAAACTGATTACCCAAGGGTTCACAGTCTTACCAGTCAGCCTGCAGTCCTACCGCTGAATTGGTGCTCCAGAAATAGTTTGAAGGTAGGAGGCATGTTTTGTATCATACATATTCATTCAAGCGCAATAAAAAGGAATAGATCATAAAACACAGCCTAGAAATGGAATTATCTGCTGACATAAAGAACCACAGATAGGCAGTTTATTATCTAGGGTTGGCAGGAGCCAGTGCTCACCCAAGGAACCGCCAGTGCGAGAGTGACACGGGAAGAAGACCACTTGCGGCTGGAAAAGAAAAGATCAAAGGAGGCATGAGATGAAAGAAGAAATGTTTGTCAGAGAGCATGTCATTGGGTACAGTGATGTAATGCCATGTTTACAGAGCCACTCATGCTTGCTCTGGGCTGCTGGGTGCAAGGGGATGTCTAATGGGACTTCATGGACAGTTCTAAGAAACGCCGTATGAACTTGCCATATCTTTGCATTCCAATGAGCATGAGAATCTTTTCTGTTTACAAAGTGACAAAACCTCAGGATCAAAAAGAGATGGTATAATGATCAAAAGAATGCACAGCAAATAACAAACAAAGAGCATTTCAAAGGAGCAAAGGGTATACATACTCTCCTCATTTAAAGAGCATACATCATTCACAAATGAATTAAAATCCCGGGGTGAAAAACACTTCTTTCAGCCAGCTCAAGAGTAGCTACCAATCATTTACTGAGATTCATTATCCAGATTTATTACCCAGTAACTCATATCTATCACATTCAGTGAGCTCTATGAAACTACTCTGTTAATAGTTATTAGAATGAGGAATTGGAAGTATGAACTCACTGATAATAATTAGTGATCTTTCAGGAGGGATGGATTCTGGAGGTGGCTTCAATTGACATGTAAGGTACTGCATAGGTCATCCCATCTATATGAAATAGCAAAATATCATTCTCCAACCTTTCTTATTACAGCCTGTGAATAAGCCTTCAGCCTACCCAGCATGACAGAGTACAGCCATGATGGCAATATAGTCATAATCTTGACACATACTCATTTGTAGTCATTTTAAAAGGTCATTTTTAAAGGATATTACATAAATAATAGAAGTAGGATTATGGTCAAATGATAACGACACAAACTTTCATACAGACACTGCAGAAGGTATACTAATACAAACGTTTGGTAAAATGAGCAAAATAGAAAACTTACCTTTTTATTTTTCTGCAAAAAAAGCTGAAAAAAAGCTGTTTTGAGAGGAATGTCATCTGTCGTGTCACAGCCAAAGTGGTATTGTGTATTTGCTTTTGGTCTGAGGAAGGCTAATGGAAAGGACATGGTGTGTGTTTTTGCGCCCTTGAGTTAGAAAAGCTCTGTACATCCTTTATTTTTTTACCCTTGGATGGCAAGGCCTTTTATACAGCAGACAGAAGTTTACAAAGCGAAGTTAGCTTTAAAAGTCTTTAAAAGTTAGCTTTAAAAAGTTTGCAGTCACTGTTAAACACAATTATTCTATGTTCTCACTCCTGTTTCACTCCTCTAGACTGTGATGCAGTTTTCACTGGGAAACGCCCGCTGTGGTTTGCTCCAAGTCATTGGGTCAGTGTTCCATGCTCTGCACAAAACTGTCAAATCCTCGCTACTCCACTCTTGAGATAATAGACATGATTAAGTCTACGAACTTTGCGAACTTCACTATATCACACAGCTATAATCATGTGTGCTGAACTGCAATGACGCAATGATACCAGTTTGGAGAATGTGTTTAATAATTATAGCTCTGAGGTAAATGAAACTGTCTGCTTGTCAAACCCTACAGTTTTAAAAATGCGACCCATAAACTGTCTGACCTCTGTTAATGCATTTTCAATAATGTTACTGGCTAACCTGGGCTCAAATCACAGCATGATTAGTGTAAGTTAGTGTTTGTGCATAAAGTTTTTTGGAACTATATTTGGCAAAACAACTTGCTAATGCTACATGTGGTCAAAGAAAGTCCAGCTCTGAATCTCAAATGTGAATACATTATAAAATGCATGAGACAAATATAAAACATTATACATGGTAGCCTATTTCAGAAGTTGTGAAAAGAAGTGTTGGCTTTCTCAAATAACTTAGATTTCTCAGATAAAATGGGCTGGGATAGAGTTGGGGTAACTGTTTTATAATTAATGTATTGACCTCAAATTTAGAACACTTCAAATGTGATGTTTGGACATTAATAAATAAATAAATTACTTAACAATTTCTCTTAAGGAAACGAAGCCAAATGTGCAAATAGTAGTGCATAGTTGCTATTTTTTGTTTAGTGTTTGACGAATTGGGCAAAGAGAAAATACAAATAAAATACAAAATGTGATCCACAATGTATAGCTGTAAGCTTGTTCTTAGCGATCAGCGTAATACTGATGTTCTACATTCTAGGAACAGGCTGTGCAATAATAGCATGCAATAGTATGTAATAGTAAAGTGCCACCCATTTACCATAGCTGACATTAAATATTCTAGCATAAATAACTGTAACTTTGCTCTCAGAAACCACCAGGATTCATGCTGCGTCTCTCTGATGTTAAAGAATTTCCCCCTTGCTCTTTTCTCTCCCACTGAGGGGCTTTTCAATGATGATTTTCCATAATTGTTATGTCAATATGGTCTTTTCAAAAAGTCAATATAGTATTTAAAAAGTGCACTTTCAAAAGGACCTACTCTTCCACATCTGCATGCATGCACACATATCTCCATAACTGAGATCTTTTTAACAAAACAAAAAAACAAAACAAGCCAAAAAAACAAACAAACAAACAATGATTTACAACATTTTCCAAAAGAGCAGGCACACTCTTAAAATGATTGTGATGTCCATTTCTTTCCATGGTTTCATGTGTGCATTTTAAGATGTACTATCAATAAATAACAGTATCTTAAAACCAGTGAGATACCCTGGGAGTTAAATGTCCCTTCATCAAAAGGCCCATGGTAAGTTACAGCACTACTACAGTGAGGCAGATGTGCAATAATTTATGTTATTCATGCTTTGCTTATTTCAAAGCTTATTTCAAAGTGAGCCCCAAAGCATGCTCTGTATACATTGTGAGGCCATTCAATAGACACGAGAGCTTTTCCAGCATCTTTGCACTTCACAAACAATTCTGTCATGCATTTTAAGCTCAGAAGTGATGTTTGTTTCATTGAAGGTGTTATTGAACTGTGAATATATCCTCATTCTTTTTAAACTGGTCTTTTGCAGCTTCTATCAGATGCTGGTGAGATTGTACTGAATATTATGGTTCATGGCAATAAGGATATACAGAGGTGCTGGAAAGTTTGTGAACCCTACGTAATTCTCTGAATTACATTTACCTGACCTAAACTGTGATCAGATATTCATCTAAGTCCTGAAATTAAGAACAGTAAATCAAAGGATGTCATAGTTTTATCAGCCTATTGAACAAAGTGATGAATGAAAGTGATGAGTGATAATGAATAACTTTGCTGGCAATCATGTATTCAGTAACTGAGCTTCAGTCTGGTCACTAGTAGTGCAGGGATTTGAACCCACAACCTTCTGACTTCATGGCGAACGCCCTAACCACTAGGCCACCAGCTGCCCTAATACTAGCTTATTCTCAGCACAGTGAACTTTAGTCTCTAATACAAAGGGTACCAACCTGGTATTTGTGTCTAATAGGGTGGACAGTAAGTATTCACTGGATTTAAAAACTCTTTTAATACACTGTGTAAAGGCAGTGGTTAATCTGAATACCCTTTGTTTTGGTTCACTTTCGTTTATCTAATTTTTCCATATATTTTTATTCATTTGTACTGTTTGTTAATTCATTTTTGTCCTGTTATTATTTTTGCTCTCTAGTGTGGACCAGAAAAGGGCGGGTTCCCCTTTTGAGACTTGGTTCTTCCAATTGTTTCTCTACAGTTTTGGCTCACCACTGTCCCACCACTAGTAAAGCTACTAGGTGAGCATGGCCGCTGTACAAAGCACTATACAAATACATTTAAATTTAACCGAATTGAACATTGGAGACTGAGCTCTGTATGAAGCTCAGCGGCAATCTTTTCATTCTGAAAGCAACCTCCAGTGCCATTTAGCTCTGTTTAAGTCACGCTCTGTCACAGACTGCCTCATTTGTAACAGATGGTGGAAAAGAATGAAAAGGCCTTCGAATTACCTTCACTGTGGTGTGAGATGTGCCTGGTATTCAATGATGTTTGCTCTTGTGTTCATAACTCTTGAATTGTAAGGCTTAGATATTTTTTAGATATCCCTTGCCTCAAACCAGGGCTGCTCTTCCAGATTCAAATCCCACACGCCTGAAGAGAGCCTGAATTAGTAATCTTTCAGAAATGTAAGATTTTCTGCTATTGTTTGTGATTTAATGGTAGCGTGCTTTGAATTCATGCTATTCAGTTAATTTTCAGTTATTTTAACTGTACTTTAAAAAGTTGCCAGTGTGGGCTATATTTTGCTTGGACCCCATAACTTCTGCATGTGGCTGTATTTTGACTTTAATTATTCTGAATGTGAGGTCATATTGAAGCCAAACCATATGGCCACATTGCCCCCTGCTGGCGAAAACAGACATAAGAGAATATGTGGCAGGATTGTATCACACTTAGCAGGCTGTTTAATGTATTACAAAGTGTCACGGTTAAAAGGTGGCAGAAATAATTAAAAGTCATTGCTTCCTGAAGAGTTGTATGTGAGTTTGTCTACAATATTCACATTCATAATCATTCCTCCATTCATCTCCCTACTCATGTGTTCTCTACTGGCCATTCTTTAGCTAAAATAGCCCTTGACAGAACACACGAATGCCCAGAGATTATACACCCTGTTACTCACTCATTGTTTTTGGCAGTTGCTTTCCTGCCCATTGTTCACAGGTGAGGTGATGGTGCTTCACACACACATAGGAGAACTGGTGATACGTCGTTGCTGGTTCTGGACTGTTATTTTTGTCCCACTGATGCGGAGTGTTTTGCCGGATAGGAAAGTTTTGGTTATGTGTGCTATTCTGAGAGGTAGGTTGGATAACACCAGGGCCCTGCAAGTGAAACACTGTGCTTTTCTCTTCATCCCGCTTGTGTAAGCTTGTATAAGTCATTATAATAAACTTTATTTTGTAACAGCTGGCAGGATGTTTAAACATCTCAGGCTCAGAAGGACGCATTTGACAAATTGCCTTTAGAAGGCAGGAGGGAATCAGCACAGCTGCCAGAGCCGGCTTTCTTTCTTTATCTCACACTGATATGAGTCATAATAGAGCGATAAGAAAAGCGGTAGGAAAAGCGACTACAAGCTCCACACTGTACTTTCTGCACTCTTTACATTACAGTTCACATGCTTCTTCCTGATATGGCCCAATATATACACAGTGAGTATAAAAAAATGATCACCCCCACACACACAAAAATGTAACTCTATTTACTAGTGCAATTTCTAACATTCAGTGAGAGACGTGATAGTGAGTTCACTTGCTTCTCCCCAATATGGCCTAAGATATATACAGTGAGTAGTATAGAAAAATGATCACTCCCACACACAGCTCTATTTACTTAATGCAATTTATAACATTCAAGTGAGAGAAAGTATAGTAAAATAAAAAAAGTTTAGAAATAAAAAATAAATAACAGAATCACTGAGATGGATAAAGAATCAACCCCCTCTAAAAATACCTGTAAACTCAACCAGGTGTAACTTATCACCTTCTCCACTGAACACCAAGATTCCACCTGTAATCAATAATTGTTTTGATTAGTTTGACATAAAAGTAGCGGTGGCTGTAGTTTGGCTGTACAACTGAAAGCAACCAATCAACTACAAAAAAATCAAAGACGTTTTCACTCTCTAGGAGCACAATAAGGTCTATAGTTAACAAGTAGAAAGCATCTGGTACTAGTAGGACCCACCCCGAATCAGTTTGTACCTTCAATATAAATATGATTGCACATGTACAGTAAACATTCAATGGTAATCTTACACAAAAAATTGTTCTTATTCTATTTGTAGTCTGTTTGTTATATTGTCTTTTCTTTACTTATCTTTCTTTATTTGCACAGTCTTAGGTGTGATTTGGGGTACTCGAAATCTTGAATCAAACTGGATGGAAGCGCGAGGAGGACACCGGTCAGCGAGGATACCAAGAGGCCTATGGCAACTTTGTATCAGTTACAGGAATTCATAACAGTGAGTGATAATGTGTGCATGTGATGGCAACATCACATGCTTATGTTTACAGCATTTAGCAAGCACTATTATCCAGAGCGACATGCTCAAGTAGTCCACATCTGTTCTTCAATCTGAAATGCAACCTGAAACTTCTGTTGAAGAAAAGTCAGAGATTAAGGCAAACGTAAGGAAGGCATGGAGTAAGAGTGTAAATGCTCAAAAGGTTTTTTCCCATTTCAATGAATAACAAGAGGCCTAATTAATCACTAAGGTGCTCCTTGAAGAGACGCTTGAGGACAGTGAGAGACTCCACAGATCTGATCTGAAGAGAGAGTTTGTTCTAGCACTGGGGGGCCAAGACTGAAAAGAGTCTTGATGCATGTCTTCCTCTTCTTTTGAGCAATGGAGGTTCCAGATAAGCAGTGCTAGAGGCCCTGAGAAGTGACGCACTGCTTGATAAAAGCTGATAAGTAAGGAGGTGCAAGTCCATTCTTGGCCTTAAAGGCAAGTGTTAAGGATTTGAACTTAATGCTGTTGGCCACAGGGATCCAGTGAAGGTTCCTTAGTAAAGCTTTATTGAGACTTAATGTGGCCTTTCTTGAGGGGTTTTCTTGCCACATTTATGGACAACTTAGTCTTCAAAATTGTGGTGTGTGCAAATTTTTCAAACTTTGAAGACTAAGCCACATTAAGTCTCAATTAAGCTTTGCAAAAAAAAAAAATTATTATTATTATTATTATTATTATTATTATTATTATTATCATCATCATTATTACTATTATTACTATTATTACTATCAGATGGACCCAGAATCAAACTATTTGGCCTCAACGTCAACATCTGGTGGAAGGCAATGCAGCTCATCATCCAAAGAACACCACACCTACAGTAAAGCTTGGTGGTGGTAATATGTTTTTGGTACATTTCTATGTAGCAGGGACTGAGGCACGTGTCAGGATAGAAGGGAAAATGGGTGGTGCAAAATGCCACCAAATTCTTGTTGAAAACCTGCTGCCCTCTGCCACAAAGTTGTCAATGGGAAAAAGATTCACTGATCAACATGACTGTGATCCAGAGACTAACAACACAGTGACTGAAGCAGAAAAAGGTGAACATCATGCAGTCCTGACACAGGAGAGTGATATTTTAACCATCTCACTGATTCTGTTTATTTTAAACAGCTGCCATCACATTTGACTTGGATGTTATAAGCTGCATTAATAAAAACATTGTGTGTGTGTGTATACATGTGTGTGAGTGTGTCTTCATTTCAGGCTGCAAAGCAGCAAAATGTGAATATTTTGAAGGGGGTGATTCTTTTATATACCCACAATATATAGTACAAATTCTCTGTTCTCCAGCACAACAGATCAGATCCGGGCAATATTTAAGTGAGCATCTGTAGACAGCTATTCTGGGGGGGAAAACACAAAAGCCTTGCCTCAAAGAGACAACTCAGTCTTTACTAAACAGACAGAGGTGGTCAGCATAGTATTATGCAGTAGCAGACAAGAATAGGTGAACAAAATAAAATCCATCTCAGTGAATAAAATAATAGTAAGAATTTGCAAAAAAAATTAATATATGTGCTCATCCAAGAAAATGTAAGCCTTTCTTGTAATAAGATCTGATGCACTAGAAAGCTACGCTAATACAAAAAACAGCATTTTATAGCTCCTTTGGTCTTGAATTGCCCTTGTGCTGCTTTTTGTGTGATCCTAAAGATATTTTAAAAATGTTTTAAAGGAGCTACTTTTCACACATTCTTCATTGCATTTTTCTTTTTTATCCACATACTTCCCAAAAAACATTTTTGCTAAACATCGCTGTAAGACACACGTGCCTGTCAGTGATGCTCTTTAGCTGCTAGTGTTCACAGAACCAAAACCGTTTACTTTAAGCTACAATATTCTAATAAAATTAATAGTTTTTGACATCACATCTGTATAGACAAAAGTATTGTGATGCCTGACCATTACACCAACAGGGACATTGCATTAGAATTAGTGCTGGGCGGTTAACAGCGCAAGACTCTTATCGCGCGATAAAAAAAATATCGCCGTTAATGGATTCACAAAGTTGGGTTGGGAGCTGGGTCTATACTACGCAAGCTATGATGACTTTCACCTTGATATTTTAGCCGGATTTACTCTCTCTCTCTCTCTGTCTGTCTGTCTGTCTGTCTGTCTGTCTATCTTTCTCTCTCTTTCTCTCTCTGGTTCGTGACTTTTCCGGATCGCGCCCGTTTTAAACCTGTCTCGCTCTGTATCTGTCTCTCTCTCTCGCTCTCTCCCTTTCTGTCTCTCTCGTTCGTGCGATCATCTCTCTCTCTCTCTCTCTCTCTCTCTCTCTCTCTCTCTCTCTGTATCTCTCTCTCTCTCTCTCTTTCTCTCTCTCTTTCTCTGTCTCTCTCTTGCTCTCTCTGTATCTTTCTCTCTCTTTCTCTCTGTCTCTCGCTCTCTCTGTATCTTTCTTTCTCTCTGTTTCTCTCTGTCTCTCTCTCGCTCTCTCTTACTCTCTCTCTCACTCTCTCTTATTCTCTGTCTCTCTCTCGTTCCTGAC
>JBBPDB010117992.1:0-18417 GCA_037974465.1 Brachypetersius altus
CTCTCTCACACACACACACACACACGCACACTCTCTCACGCACACACACACACACACACACACACACACACACACAAACACACATATACTCTCTCTCTCACACACACACACACACACACACACACAAACACACATATACTCTCTCACACACACACACACACACACACACACACACACACACACTCACTCTCTTTTGTTCTGTCCACTTTGCTGCAGTAACAATACACGTTTCCCACCTATGGGACTAACAAAAGCTCATCTTATAAAGATAAGTTTATAAACCTTTCATGACAGCTGACATAAACCTATATAAACATTTAGAAGTGGCTTATCATAACAACCATCAACCCTGTGGCTCTCCTCTGCTCCTCTTGGCCATTTCTTCTAGGAAGATACTATGTCATTAACGGCAAGAAAGAACTATCATGAACAAGTGAGTGCACTCCTGTCAGTGTGCGGCTGGATGTGCAAAGGTTTTACCCCTCCCCCCCTAAAATTCAAGTGGGGGAGGATAAAAAGGAAGAGGAAATGTTGGCCGAGAAATGTGCCACAATACAGGTGGTCATCTCTAGTGGGTTTAAGTGAAGCACTGCAGAAGAAGTGGGCTTAGTCAGCTCCTATAATTGTAGGTTCAAATTTTCTAAGAATTTTGATCTTTGGAACTGAGCAAATGGTGACTTTGCTAATGCATGAAGAGATTAAAGCCACACTAAACAATATTCTGGTTTTCTGTTTGTAAGAGTCACATTTCTAGCTGCTTTATGTAATGTTTGAGAGAAAAGTATGTAATAACTAGAAGGTTAGTGTTTTGATGATTAAAATCAAGAGAAAAGATCAAAATAGCAAAAATGTCATGGCAGGGGTGTGACTGGAGCCTGCCACGGCAGGGCTGAGTCATCCATAACAGGGGGGGGTACTGGGAGGGTGATGCTCACCTTTGAAAATAACAGAACAAATGTGTCATGAATGTGTAATTCTATAGTCATAATATTATACAATATTAAAACTGTAATATGTAATAAAACACTCATTTCCCAGTACTTTAAGAACACCGTTCTTCTCCTTGATTGATTTTTTATCATCCAGAAAGCTGATTTCCCAGTGTTGTCTGGCAAAACTACACTCTCAAAAAAGACATTTTACAGGAAAATTTTTGTTCATCAAGGTACAAACAATGCAAATTAACCCTCAATGAAACAATATGCTCTCCAGGGCAAAATGTGTGTACCTTAAATAACTTTTCCCCAGAGTAAATGGGTATAATTGCATATTACTTTTCAAAGTAGAATAAAGGGAAGCCTGGAGTCAGTGCAGCTTTCAAAATATACCTGCAATATTAATTGTAATATGTTAGAAGATAAGTTCTCTAAGTAAAGAGCAACCTAGTGACAGTTTAGTACTTTCAGAACTTAGCAACAGCAGCTACCCTGTGGAGCTTTGCTCTTTGAAAAGACACATAAATGTGTCTACCACACTGAAAACGATTAAAAATGGGAGTTTAATGTTGGCCGTCATTCATTTAAACTGAATGAATATGGATCAGGGCAGCAGGTCCCCTATTTAGTGATACACAGCAGAAGCACAGTAATAAAAACGATGACAGGGTTGATGTTCTTGCAGAGGTTATTGAAGGTTTGATTCAGAGATTGTGTACTCATTTTAAGATACTGTTGCAGTATGTTTTTATTTTTTATTTTTATGTCACTTGTTGGACCATTGTAGGTGGGTTTTTTTTATTAATTAATTTTGTTATTTTTCATTTTGATGGCAAAGATTTTGGCATCAATGAAGACATCTGAGGAATGTAATCAGTAGAAATCTTATTTTTAAAGGCAGCTGGACTTGGTCAGGACTGGCTACAATATAAAGCCAAGAGTCCAAGTACACATACCAAGACCACAGAAACAAACAGAACCCTCTAAAACTCCCCCTACTATCATTAAATCAATCTAGAAACTTTATTACTTTATATAGGTAAGCAAACCCACTTCAAGCCTGGTAAACTTTACCCATTAGACTGTATTAGTAAAATCTGGATTCAGTACATATAACTGGTTTCAATCAGTCTAAAACCATTCTTTGTTCTACAACACATTTGCTGTTTGCTGCTTTTTCTCTTGGTGCACCGCAGCTTGGCCGCTCTCTGGACCCCCTCCATCTGTGGGTTTTCCCCACCTGCTTGTGGGCGGAGACTGTACCGAAAGTTCTCAGTTTTCTGTTTGTTTCTAAGAGCTAAAATAACATAAATGTGGGAATTTTTGTTCTTTATAGGCATTTGTGAGTGATACCATTTTAAAACCCCAGTAGTGGTTATTATTATTATTAACATGATCTGATCCTACCTATAGTAGAGCGAAGGGGTGGTAGAGTCTCATATATATCATAAATGTATCTATATTAATCATATTGCATATGAATGTAACTTTTAAATGACAAATCCAGTGGTATTTAACAAAAAATGTTCTCAGACTTAGTCATGTATGGTGACTGGTAGACTGTAGATCTTTTAATCTGGTGTGATAATCGATATTGAATTGAGAAATTGCTACTAAAGCAATGCAAATAACAGTCGTATCTAAGCTTGGTTTACAAAATAATGGCAATCTTCCTTTATCCCGGGTTCAACCTCGGTACAGTTGCTTTAGCGTGCATCTCTGAGTGACATCTGTCTCTGTCTCTCTCTCTCTCTCTGACTCTGAAACCTTACATCCACACAACGGCAGCCTCTCGAGTGTTTTCCGAGTCACATGTATGGGGAGCAAACGGGAAACATCATATGCAGCATCCCAGTGCTTCTATACGCCCACGGTCGCGCCTGCACTCAGAAGGAAAGTGACTTATATAAAGTGACATACATTTAGTGAGACGGAGAAGGAACTTGAGCTGGCATACAGTGAAGCGGCGCCCTTAGTCGCGCAGGATAAAAGTGACAGCTTTGTCACTGCTTAGAGTGGAAGAAGTAAAAGCAAGAGCATTTCACGCAAAGAAAAGAAGAAGAAAAAAAATCTCGTCTTTAATGGTTCCAACCTGGCATTATCTCAGCTTCTCTTTGCACTTTTTTCTTTCAGGCATTGTTTTTCTCTTTCTCTTCCTCCAGTGAGCTGACTCTGTCTAGAAAACTCCCAACTGACTGAGATGTAAAGCACTTAGATGACATGTCACTGCAATGCTGGATGTTTAAGTGCTAATTAACATCTCCTGCATTTTTATGTGTGTTACTTTATGAATTAAAAATAATTTAGGAACCATAATTCATGTTTTCATGGTTATTTTCTAACCCATTTTAGCTATTCAAATTAAACTTCAATTCAATTTAGTTCAGAACTAAAAAATGTGCTATTGTGCCTTTAAAGAGTGAGATCTGTTTTGATTGGTGGCCCTGTATTGTGACTTAAAATGGCCGAAACACTCCATATAACTTCAGAGTGAGGGAGGTTAGACTGCTAATAAGTAAATGTAATGTTTTGGTTTTTATGACATCACAAAAACAACATATTTAAAACAGGAAAATAAATATTTAAAAAAGCATATTGAGATTTTAACAAGTTTAGATTGCACAGCAGTCATAGCAGTCATCACTCGTGCACAGTTAAAAGAATGGAAGAAAAATGAACTAAGTTAACTTCACAGTTTTCCTCAGATGCAGCCAGTCAGTCAAGACACATTTGGAGTCTAAAATGTATAATTTTTAGTTTTAGCAAGGCTCACATTATTAACAAACATAAGAATGATAAATAAATCCAGCTGGTGGCCTAGTGGCTATGGAGTTGCCTCTGTGATTGTAAGGTCATGAGTTCGAATCCCATGATTGACAGTGGCACCACTGAGGTACCCTTGAGTAAGATACTGTCCCTGTAGCTGCGTTGGTGGCTGCCCACTGCCAAATGGGTTAAATGCAGAGAAGAATTTCACATTGATCCCACTGTGCTGTGGTGTGTTCTTGTACAACAAATGTATACTTTACTTGACACACACATCCTTTAAACTTTGATGATATTGTATCTAGCTCTTCATTTGTTGATTGTTGATGTGGTTTAGGACAAAGTATATGTTACTGTTAGCTGTGGCAAAAAAAAAAAATGCTATTGACTTCTAGTGCATTTTTAGCCCCCCTGGCTTCAGTGCTAAACTAAAGAGCACTAAACATATGGACACCAACCATGTCTGGGATGATTGACTACATCTGGGGTGTATGGTTATTGTTGAACTGCTCCTTTAAAGCCTGAATCCCAGTCCTGGTTCTAAGCCTCAAATGGTGCACACAGTTGGCTGCAGTATTGTGCTTTGGCTGGATGACACAGTTATCATAAAAATGCTTATATAAAAAGCCAGAACAAATCAAAGTGATGCACTGCAGCACTGTGAGGTCAGCAGATTATGAAGCGCTCATGTGAAAGTAGCTAATGTATTACATTTAAGGAACACATTCCCAGAAAACCATTAGATGACAAGGCTCTTAGTTACATAGGTTAGAAAGCCGAATGTGAGTCGGCACAGTCGCAGCAGCTTTCCTCTGCTTTGAAAGATCACATGAAAGTTGTTTCCAATTGTAGAGTATAAAGTCAGTATGGCAATATCAACAAGAACATCATAGGGGATGACACAGTGCTCCTGAAGTGTACAGTAGTTATTCAATACTGAGTCTTTTGTATCTCTATTTGGCAGCCGGTGCGCAATTTTAAGGTAAGCTGTTCCGGTGAAAAGTTTTCTATGTTTTCAGCACATCACAGCGATGCTGTCATGCCAACTTCCTCCACTAGCACAGTGCCAAATTAGGCATGCCTCATTTAGTGAAAAGCTGGTATATAGAAAGACTGTCACTTTTTTGTACCTCATGCACGTAACACCTGTATCCATAACTGCTATTACCGTTTCAACACAATCAGTTTTGTTTGTAATGCACCTGCACTTTATCCATGCATCCATATCCATATATATACATTATATATAATATATATTTATATTAATGTTAATTTTAATATAAGTCTAATGGCACCTGTGATGTCATTACCGATGGCACTGTTGTTTTTTAAAATTAACTGTATTTTTCAAAAATGCATACACACACACACACACACTGCACAGTTTCCAAGGCCCCAACACACCTATCCAACTGTCTAATTAGCCAGGAGCTTCCTGCGATAAAGTGTGTGTGCAAGAACAGTGAAAGCAATAAAATATGCAAGACAGGGGAAGGGCCTTCAGGATCTAGGTTGGGAAACACTGCGTTAGGTAACTTTCTGAGATTTCTAAGAATATGAAAGGGAGGGCCTATCGTAGATAACACTGTAGTAATATTTCTGAAACAACCAAATCCCAGATCTTATTTGTGCTATTGATCTCATATTCTGTTGTTTTTGTGAATGTGTCAATCAGGCTGGACTGCAATAAGAGAGAATTATCCTCATGTTTGCTGCTAATGCTGACTGATAGATCATGTACATTTTAATGACTGTCTTTCTTTAGAGTAATTGAGAAATCATCATATCCAGATGACGTGCTTGTCTGTGTGTGTGTGTACATTTCAGCACAGCTACAGCTATAAGACAAACAGTGCTGCTTAGCAGTGCTGCCGAAGCACCTGTGTTCATTGACCTACATACACTGTTGACTGCAGACATGAATAAAACAGTGTTGCTATAAGCAAGGGTCAATAGCCATGCAGAGCTGCGTAACAACTGGGTGTGCTGAGTGGCTGAATGTGCTGCTCATGGTCAAATGGGATTTTTCAATTGAACATGACAGCAACAAATGACATCTGCTCTTTTTTATAGTGGTTTGCTGTGTATTAGTGTAATGCAACACTCCATCAGAGCTGCAGAGCAGCACAATACAGCCAGTGTTAAATGCTGAGTGGGGGAGTGTTGCTCTATGGTGCATTTACTAGAACAAATGGATAGAAAACCTTTAGAAGGATTCACTGACAGGCACTAAGTGTCCAATTTCCTTCCCCTTTTTTGCTCTCAATGTATCTGAAAAAATATTACAAACCAAAACGTAGATTTTTTTAGTTCTACTTATGACGTGTGGCTATAGGTACCAAAACATTGGAATTTCTCTTCAATATGACCAACTTCTCAGTAAACAACAAAAAGGCTGTTGATGTAAATGACTCTTCTGATTGGCTGCCATTTATGCCTTAATCACAAAGTAGTCCAGGTTGCAACACCCTTTAGAACCAATGGCTGAATGGGTGGAGCTAAACTGCTGCAGGCAGAATGGGTGGAGCTAAACTGTTGCAAGTTGAATGGGTGGAGCTAAACTGTTGCAAGTTGAATGGGTGGAGCTTAACTGTTGCAAGTTGAATGGGTGGAGCTAAACTGCTGCAGGTAAAACGAGTGGAGCTAAACTGCTGCAGGTAGAATGGGAGGAGCTCAACTGCTGCAGGTTAGATAGGTGGATTTAAGTAAATGTGTTGTTTAATTGTGACATCACATGGTTTTTTTTTTTACAATTTAGGTTCCATAAGAATGGAACTGAAAAAGTGAAGAGCCCATACCCCACATCTCTTACATGTTTTCCCTTTAGATGATGTTTATGTGGTTTTAAGTAGCTTGCTATTTTACTCCACATAATTAAATAGGCTATTTTTGTTCCTGAGGCTTCAAGAATAACATATACTGTTATATGCTGTTCTGATTGGATGACCTATATTTGTACTTTATTCAAAAAAGTACTCTGTGAATTATCAAACTAAACTGAATACAGTAGAATAGAATGCAATTGTGCAGCTTTTAAAAATGAGTTTACAGCTTAATTTCCAAAGAGGGACGGGTGAGTGAACAGCGGCATTTACATTTATGGCATTTAACTTACGCTTTTATCTAAAGCGACTTCCATTCCCTAACTACAGAGGGCAGCCACCCTGGAGCAACTTGGGGTCTTGCTCAGGGACCCAGTGGTGGTCTGCTGAAGGTAGGATTCGAACCTGTGACATCTTGGTCTGGAGGCAAGTATCCTACCATCATAACTAGACTTCAATATATTCAGAACTCTGCGGCTAGAATACTTACCCACACCAAACGCTCTGCTCATATCACCCCAATCCTCTATGACCTTCACTGGCTCCCTGTCGCTTACCGCATAAAATTCAAGGTTCTCCTCCTGGCTTTCAAATCTTTAAATGGCACTATTCATGTTTGGGGGGATTCTGGAGGTTTCTTTAATTTCCTAAACCATTTCATGGAATACTGGTGCTAGCATGGGCCAAAATGTTTTGTAAAATTCAGCCGGAAAGCCATCCAATCTTGGGGCCTTCCCATTAGGCATGTGTTCTAATGCTTTGTACAGCTCTATTATTGATAGAGGTGACTCCAGAGCTGTAATTGGTTCATCATTTAATTTTGGAAAATCAATATTACTCAAAAAGGTCTCTATTTCACCGTCTGATGGGTCGCTATCTGGTGAGTATAATGCTTTATAAAATTCCATAAATATTTTGTTAATCTGTTCTGGTGCTTGAGTTGTTTCTCCATTTGGATATTTAACCAAAGAAATTGTTGCTTTTTCTTTACTCCGTTTGAGTTGGTTTGCTACAAATGTACTTGGTTTGTTGCTTCCTTCAAAATTGTCCAACCGTTATCTTTGCATCAGAAATTGTGTTTTTAAATCTCTTAGTTCCTTCAATTTTATTTTAGTGTTTCTTAGTTCGTTGCGTAAATGTTCCTCATTTGAGGTAACAATCGCTGCTACCAAAGTTTTAATTTTAGTTTCTAACTCAGTCTCAAGTTTTTGTTCTTTCTTTCTTTTTTTTTATATTACTGCTTTTGCCGTTTCCCAAAGTACACAAGTGGAGATGTTGGGCTGCTTATTTATCTCAATCAATATTGTCCATTCTTTTTTAAGAAATTCTATAAATTCTGGATCTGTGAGCAATGAAGTATTTAATTTCCATCGTCTATATGGTGGTACTCCGGTTTTAACAGTAACAGTCATAGTGACAGGAGCATGGTCGCTGATCGTGATGGGGTGAATTTGGGTATCGAATATATCCTTTATAATTGAGTTATTTGTAATAAACAAGTCTATACGTGACTTAAAGTGGTGTACTGGTGAGACATAAGTATATTCTTTGAGACTGGGGTGATAAGATCGGCAAGCATCGCACATGCCAAAGTCAGTCATATATTGTTTTATTATGTCCTTTATTATTATTATTAAAATTTCCTTTATTATTATTAAAATTTTAATAACTTGCAAGTGAAGTTTATTCGTTTGCCAAATAGAATTGCTACACCTCTTTGTTTTGAGTTGAGTACACATGGGGAAATTGTGGTGACTTTAGTGTGTTGTGTCCAGTTTTGGGTATATGAGTTTCCTTCAGTAGGATAATATCTGCCTGTAATTTTGTTAAATATTCCAAGATTGTATGTCTTTTTGCATATGAACCAATTCCATGTATATTCCAAGTGACAAAGCGTAATGAGTTCATGTTAAACTAACACAATTTAATCAAATGCTATATAGATGTTTGTGTGTGCGAATATCTGTATGTATGAGGTTATAATGATGGGGTGTGTGCTTGTTTGAGTTGGCGTATGTATGTGTTCATATATGAGAGTCTATCTGTTTGTGACGGAGAGATGTGGCCATGTCTAAGTGTATGTATGTGAATGCGTGCGGGCATATAACGCATGTTAGATCGTCTATATACTTCAATACTACTAGTGTGCAATTAGAGCAACACCACCAACAACAGTAACAGTCACTGAAGTGAACACTGTGAAACAGACAGGTAAATATAATAAACAGAAAATGTCCCGGCATTTGCAATTCGCAGGCAATACCTATATATTTGGGCTGTGCGCTAAAAGTCTCCATTAAATGCCCATACCTAGTCTTTAGAATTAGTATTTGATATTTAAAGTTTGATATATAAAGTTTGTTTTACCTTAATCAGAGGTGCCTCAATAAAGCCAGGGAGTTTCCTGGCTGCGGAATAGTTGACCATTAACATAAAGTTTGTCAACTGAAATTACCGCGCGGGCTCCCTCTGCTATGAATTTTTCCCTGAGAGGAAACAGGATTTTGCGGCGATCCAGAATTTCTTTGGGGAACTGATCGTTTATGCTGAAGTCCGTCCCTCTGAGTTCCCTGCCCTGATTTCTTACCATCTGTTTTTGTTTGAAATGTTCAAACTTCGTCACGATCGCTCTTGGGTGACGAGCTTCTCTCTTCAAACCTCCTATACGGTGGACACGATGAAAAGTGATGTTTTTAATTGTGTCTGGGGGAAGTTTGAGGTGGTGTTGGATGAAGTCTCTGACCGTGGTTTCGGCATCTTCCTCTGCGCGCTCTGGAAATCCGGCGAAAACGAGGTTGTCCCGCAGACTCCTCATTTGTCCGTCGAGAATGGAGTCTTTCATTTTCTTGTTCTCCTCGGAAAGCTTCGCCATTCCTTCTTCGAGAGATTGAACCGACTCTCAGAGAATCTTGTTTTCGGCTGCCAGCGACTCTACCTGTTGCTGGCTGTACTCTAGTGATTCGCGCAGCACTTGAAACTCTCTGTGGAGGAATTCTATCAGAGCCAGCTGAGCGTCGAAACTGGTAAGATTATTGTTAATAGATTCGAGGATGTCCCCATAATCTTTGTCCGGTGGTGGAGGGCTGTTAGTGGAGCAGTCTGAGCGAGCTCTCTTCGAGGACGGGGTCGACTTAGACTTAGATTTATTCATGAGGATCCGTTCGTAGTATTCGTCCACGTAATCCTGTAGCTCTTCTATAGTTCCTTCTTCCAGGTTGCAACGATTATTTTGGCTAGTTGTAACGACTTTGGCTAGTTTGAGCTGGCTATTTAAGTTAGTTAGTTAGTTTGTTAAAGGGATGCCGCCATGTTGTATCATGCACAGCTTTTGCGAGGTCTCACAGCATTTCCGTTTTACTTCAATCACGTCTTCTCCGTCTCTGCTTTCCCCCATTTTAGACAAACATACTCCTTTGTCTCCTTTGTATATGTTCCTTTCCAGCTTCTCAATACTCTACTTTAACCACGTTTCTAAGTTGTCCAATCTACCCTCAACATGTTCTCTAAAGTTTACCTCCATATTTACAGAACTGGTCACAGAATCCCTGAAATCTTTTTCCAGTTTAGTAACCTGCTCTTTAAGAGAGGTAACATTGTTTGTTAAGATATTGTAATCAGTCTGCACAGCCTGCGTAACATAATCTAACCTGTGTGACTATCCTCCTGTTCACCCCCTCAACATAATCAATATAATTTACAACAGCATTCCTTAAGTCAATATTTTCTCCAACAGGATGTTCAATGTCATCAAGATACAGTGAACTCATTAATGATGTTATTTCTCCTGTTGTACTTCTTCTTGTAACAAATGGTCCAGCAGTGAAGTCTGGGTCCCTAACCCCTGGACTGGGGTTATGAAAAGGGGTTGAATCAAAACCATTTCCCTGCTGCGGTGTAGACATTTTCCCAGTAACAGATACAAGATTATACAAATGAAAACAAATACCACCAATCCCCATACAGGCAACCATATGTAACAATCTGCTAGAAATTATTACAATAATAAAAAAAACAGAACAGATTGAAAGGTAAAGAGAGTAGATTTCATTAAACTACAAGTAAGAAAACATCAGTCAACAAACGGGTAGCAGTTTCTTTTCACTGTTTATAATTTCTTCCAAAACCCACTTTTACACCACTTTCCCCCTCAGCTCACAATGAATGTCTCTCAGTCCAAAAGTTTCAGAAAAGTCATTGTCACAGGTGTGTCCCGTCTGAGGTGAGCAAGGCGGCACAAATGCAGACTTCCATCAGAAAACAGAAAAGGGGTTTATTGACTCATTTACACAGGGTACAAGCAGAAAACAGGCACAGTGGCCAAGCCTAAACTGAGAATGAGGACAGGAGCACACAATGAAGCAAGGTGAGGGTATGCTGGCATAACTGATCATCGGATAGGGACTAGTATAAATACAGAGATGACAGAACTACGAACCAATAAGGACACAGGCAGTGATGAGATTAATCAGTGCAGGTGAGGTGATGTGATCAAGAGGTGACTATATACAGGTGGAACAAAACAGGCAATACAGTCCATGAGTAGAAGTGACTCTAGTGGTCACAGGCAGCAATTGGGTGGAGTTCATGCGGCTCGTAAACCTTTGGCGACTCCTGGTGGCCACAGGCGGAGGCCTTCGGTGGTGAAGAGAGCCCTGGTGAGGAGCGCACAGCCACCTCGGCGGTGAAGAGAGCCCCGTGAAGAGCGCACAGCCACCTTCGGCGGTGAAGAGAGCCCTGGTGAGGAGCGCGCAGCCGTCTTCGCTGGTGAAGGGATACTCGCGGGATCTCCTGGTGAGGTTTCAATGGGACCTGCTGCGGTGGCTGGATTCCTGAAGAGAATAGGTGGGCTGACGACAAGTGCTGTGGTGTTAGCCGGGAGAGCTATCGGGTTAGCCGGGATAGCTATTGGGTTAACCGGGAGGGCTATCGGGTTGGCCGGGACAGCTATTGGGTTAGCCGAGAGAGCTATCGGGTTGGCTGATAGGCCGGCGGGACCGGCTGTCGGGACCGAGGGACTGGCTGGAAGAACTGTCCTTGTGTGCGAACACCCGCACTACTCTGCCTCTGATTGACAAACAATGGAAATGTACTCTATCAAAGCTAATCGTGGCGTTCTCAGTTACACCATGTTTACAGACACACCAATCATGTCCCGCCACAGCCCCGAACACACAAACACACACACCCCAGAGAAAGAGAGGTCCTATGGCTGAGACACTGCTTGCATGAAAAACGCCTCAGTGTTCTCAGTTATAGTAATGGGCATTTTATTGTCAGTAACGGTAACAGCATTGTAACGGGGGAAACAGTAATTCGTTTGATTATTCGTTACTGAAAAAAGTATTGCCATTAGTAACGCTGTTTATTTATAGCACCATTATTCCTATCACTGCTTACATCTTACTTCCTTGTGTGTGTGGCTTTCAATGGGGTTACTTCAAGGAACTGTGGGACTTTTTCCATTAATTTGTAGCAATGAGTAGTTCCTTTCTTCTGCATACATATATTCCTTTTCATCCTAAGCAAATGATGTTGGTCCACCGTTATAATAATAATAATGCATTTTATCTATAGGTGCCTTTCAAGGCACTCAAGGACATTTTACACTAACAATATGAAAAATAGTAAAACAATAAACGAGCATAATTGCAATATGCAAAATAATAAAACAATAAACAGACACAGTAACGATATATAAAAGAATTAAATGCAACAATAATTACGTTAGAGGGTGCGTCAATTAAAACACAGTAACTATGTAAAATAATCAAATACAGCAATGATTATGTGATAGGGTGCATTAATTAAAAAAGAGGTCATACAGAATTAGCAAGTTTAAAATGGTGTGTTTTAAGACGTGATTTAAATGCAGGAAGCGAATTGCTATTGCGGATATCATGAGGAAGAGAGATCCACGGGCTAGGTGCAACTCGGCTGAAAGCTCTAAACCCTTTGGTAGTCAGGCGGCTGTAAGGGTTGGGCCATATTAGTCACACACACAGTGGAGTCAATCGCCTGAATATTAGTGGGATGATAGCTCGGGACTAGGACCAAGTGAGCATGTGTGTGTGAATGGTCAAGGGTAAAGAGACAAGCCAAGCTGGGTGAGAGTTAGGCTGGCTTATCTGGTGCTCATGACGGGCCCAGCTGAATGAGTTCAATCACTAACAAAGTGTGTGAGTGTGGCGTTGTGTGATTGGCTGAGAGTGCATGGGTGTGAGTTTAAAAGCCAGTCGATTCCCAGATTCTGTGCGGGAACACTCGCTTACCTGGGTGAAGCGGAGAGAGGGGAGTCTCCTACAGCTGAGTGCTACAGAAACCATATCGCCCTTTTGATGCTCCGGTGAAAAGATGAGTTTGTACTAAACCAGAAATTGTAGGGTCCACATTCTCTGTATACCTTCTACAGGTAAGCCTGAGGTATTCGAAGAGAGACTGGGGGTAGTGAAAGATGCAAGCAGACACACAGAGACGCTGAGAGTGAGACGGGGCTTGTGAGTAAGGCTGAAGGCCTGTGAGTGGAGCAGCAACCGGAGGACACTCCTCTGTCAGAATAGGAGCTAACTGAGAGAGGCTGAGAGAGTTGGACTTTCCCGTGCAGCATGTGGCTGATTTTAGTTATTGAAATAAAAGTTTTTAAATTAATGTAAATAACTCCTCACTGTGTGTGCGTCCTTTCACCCAGGCACCATGACAGCGGGCAGACTGTATGATAAGAATGATAGAGGCAGATGATCTAAGAGAATAGTTCGGTATGGAGATCTGTAAAAGATCACAGAGATATGAAGGTGCCAAGTTATGGAGTGATTTAAAAGTAAGCAGTAAAATCTTAAAATCAATGCGATATTTGATGAGAAGCCAGTGGAGTTGCTTGAGAACAGGAGAAGATGTTCTGGTAATTATACAGACTGCTGAATTTTGGACCAACTGCAGCTTGCGAGTGATTTTTTGTGGGAGACCACAGAGAATAACATTACAGTAGTCAATGTGAGACATCACTAAAGCATGTACCTGGATGGTTGTACTAGCGGAAGTGAGCGATGGGCACAGTCAAATAATTTTGCGCAAAGGAAAATAAGCAGAACATGTGACATTATTGATGTGGCTTTCAAAAAAGTTATTATCAAGGATAACCCTCAGACTCTTAACATGAGGGACAGGTGAGACCATAGAGTTGTCAATAGTAAGAAAACATTTTTTGATTTGGCCAAAATAGCTTTTGCACCAACCAGAAGAAACTCTGTTTTGTCATGACTGTTACATACCTCGAATAGGCTGAATCCCATGGCCGAGGAGATGTGGAGATTGTGAGAGAGTTCCGCCCAGACGAGGTAGTCGCCCAGGAGTGCTGGCGGTTGGACACGAAGTAACGAAAGAAGCGATCCAGTTGTTGGTTGGTCTGCTCCATCTGACCATTCGTCTGGGACTGGTGGTGGCGTTGATCAGATGGCAGAAGGCCTTCCAAAACTTTGCCGTGAACTGGAGCCGAGACAATGTCCTTGGGGAACCTTGATGTTCTTCAGCCCAGATGGTAGGAGATGTTAAAGTTAAACTGTTCGAAAAATAACACCCACCGTGCCTGTCTGGGGATAAGTTGTCTGGTGTGTTTGATGGTGATTCGTCTAGGTTCTGTTGGTTGGTCCAGACCGTGAATGGAACACCGCTGCCCTGGAGCTAGTCTCACTATTCCTCTAGATCCCCCTTGATGGCTAATAACTCATGGTCCCCCACCCTGTATCAATGCTGCGTGGGATCCAATTTTTTAGAGAAGAAACTACAGGGAAACTACATAGTTTCTGGTCTGGGCCTTGCTGTGAGAGGACAGCTCCTACACCCACATTAGAGGTGTCCACCTTGACAATGAATGGTTTGGTTTGGTCTGGATGTAGAAGGATGAGAGCAGTATTGAACAGATGACAGAGGTGGTGAAAGGCAGAGATGGCTTCAAGGGTGAGTTGAAATGGTCCAGTCTTGGGTATGGAGAGGGCAGTAAGAGGAGCCACAACTGAACTGAAGCCCCAGATAAATCGGCAATAGAAAGTGGCGAACCCCAGAAAACGTTGCAGCTGCTTAAGCGAAGTTGGTAGGGGCTACGAATGCACAGCCTCCAGCTTCTGAGGATTCATGGCCACACCCTGAGAGGAGACAATGAAACTGAGGAATGTGGTGGTGTGCTGGTGGAAGGCAAATTTCTCCAACTTGCAGAACAGTTGATGGGCCAGCAACCTCTTTAACACTGCCCGGACATGCTGGGTGTACTCCTCCAAGGTCTTCGAATATATCAGGTTGTCATCCAGATAGGCAAAACACCTCCGCCTCAGCATGTCCCGAAGGGTGTCATTGAAGAGCTGTTGAAAAGCAGATGGAATGTTACACAAACCAAACGGCATCACGAGGGTCTCGTAGTGGTTGGTGCGGGTTATGAATGCCGTCTTCCATTTGTCTCCCTCCATGATGCGAACTAGATTGGAAGTGCTCCTGAGGTCGAGTTTAGAACCAGGGTGGTGTTAATGAGTGGAAGCGGGTGACGATTCTTGATGGTGATTTCGTTGAGCCCCTGATAGTTGACACAGGGACGGAGACCCCTGTCTTTCTTCATTACAAAAGAAGTGGAGGGATGGAGTTTACCCTGGCGAAGTCCCTCTGTGACGTACTCCTCCATGGCATGCTGTTCCCCCGCAGTAAGGGAGTAAAGACAGACATGGGATGGTATCATGCCTGGCAAGAGGTCAATTGCCAGGTCATAAGAGCGATGAGGTGGATGTTGAAGGGTCTGGCTCTTGCTGAAAACCCCCGCCAGGCCACGATATAGGATGGGAATGGTCTCCAGGTCAATTTCGAAGGCATTGGACTCCCCTGAGCATGGCTCAGCCTTAGCCGATAGGGTTCTCTGCAGTTCTCAGCCTTAGCCGATAGCGTTCTCTGCAGGTCAGTTCCCATTGAAGAATCTGGTATTGGGCCCAGGATATGATGTGGTCATGCTGGATCAGCCAGGGGTGTCTTAGGATGATGGGAGGAGAGGAGAGGTTAGAGAGGAGAAACTGAATGGTCTTCGTGAATCATGGTGAGAGGAAGGGTGTGAAGGTAAATAGGGCTGTTGGACAGGGGACCACCATCTACGGCTGTGATGTTGACAGGCTTAGTTAACACCTCCGTTTTTATCCAGTTGTTAACACCTGAAATTTCCAGCGGCCCCCGAATCAACAAAGGCGGAGGTTCCGATCAGTTTGTGACCCAGTCAGAGACTTACCTGTACCACGAGCTGAGAAACAATTGTTGGGCAGGAGGCTGGAAGAGCGAGATGCGATCCAGACTTTTTGTGGCTGAAACTCAAAAATACATAGGTTGGTTAGAAAAACCTCGCACTTCCCATCTTTCCCATTCCATTTTTCAGGTAAAGATATTTCAGGCATGACAGGGGGAGTGGGAGCGGAAGGTGTTTGGACTGAAGCGTGCTCCTGGGGAGGATCCCACCACTCAGCCAAATGACCTTGGATGGTCTGCTGCAGGATGGTGACCTCCGCATGAAGATTGACAGTCTCCGTGCGCAATTCACCACTTCCTGCTGCAGGGTCGCAATCTCAGTCGTCTGCTGATTGATCCCCTCCCACAGACGAGCCACTTCCACTGGGCTCAGAGACACACACATTCTGTCACGAGTCTAAGCACGCTCCGATAGGAGTGAGGCTTCACACCAAACAAATCCATGTTCTATCTCTCACACACACACACACACATAGATAAGGTAATAAATCACTCCGAGGAGCAAGAGTACTCATGGTACCATGGAGTAGAGTTGAGTAGAGGTTGGGACATGGGCAACATAATGATGAGACTTCAATGTCTGTGTGCACTACTTCTTGTTTATGTACCTTAACGTTAGTCACTTCCAGTGCAGATTGACCTCACGTGATCCGGTGTATGTGATGCATTTGTAAATTTGACCGGTGTAGTCTCGCTACTGTTTAGGGGATAGAAACCTGATTGAAATTGTTTGTACAAAATATTATTGCCAAGATGAGTATAAACCTGGGTTGCAACAGTTTTACAAGTATTTTTGCAAGGAATGGTAAATTAGAAATTGGACAAAAGTTGTTGAAGTTATCAGGATCTGCACCAAATTTCTTAAGAACCTAAGTTATTACAGCTGTTTTGAGAGATGTCGGTACACAACCAGAAAATAGGGAAGAATGACTAATGTTAGTTATAATGGAAAAAAGGGAAGGTAGACAAGTTTTTACTAAGTAGGTAGGAAGAGGATCTAACAGACAGGTAGAAGATTTGGATTTTTTAAGAAAATTAGAGATTTCCAATTCTGTAGGAAGATCAAATTTTGTAAGATAACAGGTTAGGGGAGGCGTCATAAATGGCCTTTGTGATAGATTGGTAGAAGACATGGATGTGTTCAAATTTGAAATAAAGAAATTCATAAAGATATTACATTGAGCTCTAGATAGCAGATGAGGTGGAAAAGTAGAAGGTGGCTGAATAATAATCTTTACTTTGAAAAATAGAATTTTTGAGATTCCCAAGACCTGATTAAGTTGGCATAATAAATAGATTTAGCTACAGAGAGAACATCCTTGTAATATAAAATATGTTCTTCATACATCTGTTTATAAATAGTAAGACCCGTTCTTGTGTAAAGACGATGTAATTGACGTCCTTAAGTTTTAAGTTGTTGAAGCTCAGGTGTAATCCATGGAGCAGACTGGTTAAAATCTGGGTTTTTAAAGGAGGAAAGGCATTTAAGAGGCTGTGAAGTCCATTATTATAATAGGTTGATGCTAATTACTGTTTAGTTCTTCCACATACTAGAGAACAATTACTGTATACATCTCTGCTTTCCCAACAACACTAGAGAGTCAAGCAGAACAACAACGATGGTGGAAGGTTAAAAGAAAGAGAACGAACATATATCCTAAAACATTTTGTGAGACGGGACAGCTGAAGTTCTTCAGTGGCATACATTTATTGCCTTTTGTTAGTGATCTAAATTTCACAGTACTCATTTGAAAGCATAGCTGGTTATGGTTGCTATACAGGGTAGGGTGATTTGTATTTGTGTTTTTTCTTGGGTATTCATTCTTGGGTGGGGTGACTAAGAGTTCTGCATGTTCTCAATATGTCTGCATGGCCTTCCCACAATGAATATGAATAGAATATCAATGAACCTCAGTGAGAGGCCCATTAGCTAACCCAAGCTAACATAATATTGGCAATAGTGTTATGTAAATACACTAAAAACTATGTAATTTCAGCATCATACGATACAGATGAGGCCTGTTCTCCAGCCCATCGCCTGGGACTGGTAATAGGCTCATGCTCCCTTCTCAGATTTGCTAGCTACTTTACCCATTATTCAGCCCTAAGCTGAATATATAATACCCATGGCCTGAAACCAGGGTCTTTTAAATGTGCACTTTGGCCCGACCGTTAAGTCTGACCTTTAATGCCTGTGTCACTGACACCAGAACCTCTCAATGCTCATCCAGCCTGGTCTGAAACCCGGCCTCGGAAGCGTTATTCTAGCGTGGGGCTAACCCCCCTCTTCGTTACCTCAGCTCTGGAATGGCCCATCTGCGGTGCCAAAATACGATGGAAACATCGCAGCCATGCAAATGCAATCTTTATTACTGCAAGGAAAAATGCACTAAGGGCAGTCCTCAGTGTTTTCCCTTTGATATTACTAATAATGTATGAGAAGAAATACAATTTTCATTAGTTTAATATTTATTACCCCAAAAATTTAGACAATAACAAGGTGTCACGTTTCGGTCAGCGGCTGTTAAGGGCCACTGCTTTTCTGTTTTCTGCTTTTGGTTTTTCTGTTCTGTTCATGTTCTGGTCCTGTGTGCCTGTTCTGCCCCTTCATGTGTGTGCCTTGTTTCCCT
>JBBPDB010118001.1:0-18414 GCA_037974465.1 Brachypetersius altus
CACAAGGTCAGTTAAAAGCGCTTGATCTATTTTTAACATTTAGCAACAGAATTAATAATATGTTGTCCCCAAGCTGCTCCAGAGAGACTGCCCCCTGTAGTTAGGGAATGGAAGTCGCTTTGGATAAAAGCGTCTGCTAAATGTCATAAATACCTCAGTGGTGCCACTTGGGATTTGAACCTTTATCACTAGCCCACCAGCTGCCCTGTTTATGCACTTTTATTGTCAAAACAATTGATTATTACAAGACATCAGTTAGCCATTAAGTATATTTTCCACTATCTGTTCTGAAGATTTTCTCCAGAGAGTGAAAATCCTAAGCATTTTCTAAGCATCACAAGTGTCCCCCTTGTAATGAAAACGTGGCATCTCCAAGTCTTTGGGCTGCAGAAGGAAACCAGAGTGGACCATGGCCACCCCAGGACCTTCGTGGTGTGTGGCGACTGCAGCACCATGCTCTTAAATATATGTATATTTAACAGCAACGATCACTGTGCTTTTAAATCAGTATGCTGATGAAATGCGTTGTGGTCTAGACTCCAAATTCTGTGTCTTTACAAAATACAAAGCCTCTGGTAACTAAATATACACTTAAACACCAATGTGACTTCAAAATATTCAGGCCAACCCTTAACACCCACCATTACAGGCTGAATACTAATATGAAATATAGTGTATAAGAAGAAGCAAGTTTAAGTAATTTGATGAGAAGATCAGTTCCATAGTCCTTATTTTCAGTAAAGTTAAAATGTCTATCCTCAGAAGCCACTGTCAACAACTTCCCAGCATCTGCCCTTCCTCTGAAACGGATACTGTACTGTTAGTTCCAGTAATGGTTACATTTGTCCGCCTACTCACACTGTAAAATCTCATTTTAAATTCATCTGTGCAGTGTCCCTCTGAGGTCCAGCTGTGGACAGCTGAACACTCGAAGAATTCGTTCAACTCGGAGGATTCTCCTTTTAAGGGGAGTGTCAGTCCATGACATCCCCTGGGTGAACAGTTTAACCTTTGACTCTGAAGGCAACATGTGTCTCATCACAACATGAACTGTGCATCCTTGACAATCTGATGAGGGTCAAGAGGATTCAGGATAGGACATACATGTGATAATGTCATGTCGTTACGTTAATTGCCATACAGAATGAGGTGATCTGCAGACATGAGCAATCCTGCACTAACGCACATCACGTTTTAATCTAAATCCACAATGGCAACAGTCAAACTCCTAGCAGGGTCCCGGTGGTCTTTTTGCTGTTGTTAATGGTTAGGAAGAGGCATTCTTTCTCCCAGAAACGAGCAATGGCCGTAATCAATTAGCAATTAGTTACCAATACTTAGTTTCTCACTGAGTAAATGTGCCTTTACTTGTAGCATAACCCTACTATCTAGTGAGGCCTGAGGGATTCGTCTCAATGTTTCTCTGCCTTGATTCTTGTCAGTGTTTCTCTGTCATGTTTTTAGTAGTTTCTCTGTCACTGTTGCTCTCTGCTTACTTATTTGGGGCTTGGACCTTTTTGGAAAACTGTTATCTTATTACTGTGTGTAAAAAATGTATTGAGCCCTGCCTTTTTGAGCTGTACACTGAAACAAACTGGACATGGACAGCAATTTGGGTGGTAGCAAAACACTTGCTTAATAGAATAAGTAGTTTAATGGGAAATGTCTTGATATGGGGAACCGACTATATATGTATACATCTATATACTGTATAGATAGATGGGTAAATATATAGATAGATATATGTGTGTGTGTGTGTGTGTGTGTGTGTGTGTGTGTGTGTGTGTGTGTGTGGGTGTGTGATTTTTGAGGGTCTGATGCTTACCAGACCAGGTAACATCCCCCTCCTCCACCCTCCATAAAAACAACCAGCTTGGCTTTGGAAAGGATTCCATGTCAGATCAAATGATCTGCATAAACGGAGCCTCCTCCTCCACCCCAGCAACATGCCTGTATGGCTTTCTAGACCATATACTGCTGATACAAGGGCAGTGTCAGAGGATGTGCAGGCTCCAGATTAGACATTCACAGCCATCTTCTTGGTCTACAGGAATCTAAAGAGACATTCTTTGCACCCATACACACACATGGTGTTCTTTTACACCAGTACAGCCCAACCCTTTTCCACGACAATCATTCGAAGCACTTACATCTTCGTTAGGATGTAAAAATGTACAGCATTTCGCCTGCCATGGCACAGGTCCCCCATCCCCCTTCTCTGGAACCGCCATCAACACGGCGTGCGCCACAGCCCTGTCAGCCCCTTCTCCACCAGCCACCTCGACACATCAGACTTGTACTGCCCTGCTACCTGAAAACGCTTTTCAAAATTTCTAAGACATTAGGTTCAGCTGGGATGGGAAAAACGGCAGACCTGAGCAGGACGAGTGGGAGGTGGGTGTGAACAGATGCAGCCTATTAGGACGATGCAGGCTGCGTTTGTTTTCTCTACAGGTTAACCTGTAATCCACCCTCACACCAATAACACGGGTTGTATTTCACATTTTAAAGCCAAATACGTACCTATGTCTCTTATATCTCGTTAAAAGCTGCTTACCTCTGTAAAAAACGCGTCCATCGTCCTCCCTTTCACCGAATCTTTCCAAGCCTCGGATGGAGACGCACCGGTCCGGTTCACTCTCCAGCAAACCGCATCCCCCGGCCCTGGCAGGCGGACAACCGAGCTCTGAGAGCTAAACGATGCCGGCTGATTTGATCCTCTAATAAAAACAGGCAGATGTTTATATTTCTTCCCTTTCCTCCTCTCCAGCAGCCCTTCTGTGATGGTTCGGGTCCAGCAGCGCGCTCACCTCTCTCCTCCTCGCCGCCGCGTGCTTATGGGCGTGGTCTTGCCAGAATGAATGAGAGGGCGGGGCATACCGCACCGGCAGTCACGCCCAGTACCACCCCTCTCTATCCATGGAAACCTCTTCACGTGACTCTCAGACCACTGAACCGACTCTTTTGACTGGAACCTTCCTTATGCGATGATTGATTCAGTTTGCGAACCGATTCCCCGGTCATATCGATTCATATCTTATTCAACGATATCATTAGTCAACTTCCACCAGGGGTTTCCAACTCCAGTCCTGGATGGCCGTGGTTCAGCGCGTTTTGGTGATTTCCTTGGTTCGCCTCGCCAGTTAATTGTCAGGTTTAGTGAATGTGTTTGAGGAGAACCACCATCAAACTCCAGGACTGTAGTTGGACACCCCTGACCTACACTATAAATGGGATGTCTGGCCATCATACCAACAGGGACTTTTATGACACGGCATTCAGTTGCGATGTGATTTTATGAGTTTAAATTGATCAATAATTTTGTTTTATTGGAAGCCTGCAGACCACATGGAAATAAACACGGCGGAGCGATCAGGTCACTTGGACTTGTGGGAAGTGGTAAATGGCACAGGATGGGCCTCTTTTTTATACATAGTGTCCACAGGAGCCTATACAAAATGAGATATACGTGCGGTTCAATGACTATGACAGCCTGTGGTTATGTAGGCCAGTGATTTGTGTAATGGGAAATTATGGTGTATCTTGAAATTATGATGTATCTTGAAAGTGAAAGGAACCTTTTGGAGGAAACTGTATTTTTATTGCTTTGTTTGAAATGTTCTTAAAAGACAACATGTGCGTATGTCACATACACCCAGGGGCGGACTGGAAATCTGTGTGTTCTGGAAAATTCCAGAACGGCCACCTGGAAAAGTCCAGAACGGCACACCAGTCGGCCAGTCTTTCTCGGCCGAGAGACCTCTGTGTACAGCTGGTGGAGAAAGTCCAGGGCCATTTTTAGTCCTGGTCCGCCCTGCATACACCGCTACTGCACGTTAGGCCACTGCCCGCTCGTTAATGTGTTTTCACAAAGCCTTGTAATCACATTTTTCCTCATGGAAATAACAAATTCAGCATTCCTCATGGTCTAATGGAACACAGAGCCTGCAAGACACAAATAAAGCAGAACAGCATTTCAATGCATTATATATTTAGCATATATAGCTTTAGCAGGGGTCCCTTGTGAGCACCATGAAAGTGTAAATAACCCCTGGGTTATTAAAGCAAGATGGGATGTCCCATTAGCACTCCCAGCCTCCATCACAGCATGTCTGAGAAAGGCAGAGACTAATTTTTATCGAGAGGGGGAGGGATTGAGAGATCATATAAGAAAAATAGATTCCCCATCATCTCAACAATGTAATCCACTAAAATGCATTACAGTGTCAACTAAATCCTCTCTTTGCAGGTGTGGTGTGGGAAGTAGATTTAAAGGAATACTCCGTTCATCTCTGTTGCTCATCTGCAGCACATGGTCAGTTACCATGGTGCTTTTCCCTGCATGTACAAAAGAAAAAACTTTTGATTCAAAACTCAATGATAATAGAAGCCAAATGGCAATTTTATGAAATCTATCTACTTTACTTGTCCACAACATTTACAGATTGTTGTCAATCCAAATATGTCACCAACCTACTGGTCAGTTTTTACCACAGGGCCACTAATAAACAGATATAATTTGAGTGGCTTACCTGGATCACTCCCAACACAGCAGTAACACTGGCATGCATGGTAGTGCTGGTGTGAGTATACGTGTAAAGAACAGCGGTCTTGCTAGAGCTTTATTACTCATATCAATATAACTGCCAGGTCTGCTGGCCAAAATGTCCCACCAAGAGCAATTCTGTGGTCAGAAACCGAACATTGTATGGCATTATTGGTGTAGCATTTCAGCTATGTAAATCTTCCACTGAAACAACACTGAATCCATATAAACCCATCTTGGGGATTATATCTCAAGTTAAATCTCAAGTTGTTCCCTTGCCTAACACGCCTTAAATGAGTATTGCTTAACAACTCAATGGTTGAGTTGTTTTTAGCATAGAACTAGCAAACACACAATTAGCAGTCATTAATTATCTTGTTACAATGACATCTGTGATATATTAGGATAATTGGAGTGAATCATCTGATACTGAAGTTGATCTCCAAATGGTCTTGTGGGTTGTTCTCAGTAGGCTAGCCCATCCAGTAACACAAATCGCCTTCAGAACACACAGGGCATTGCACTTTGCTGCGTTTGCAGACTGGTCAGAGTACCCATGCTGACCCCATCTTCAGCCAAAAATGCACATGAGCATCAGAGCTGGACCAAAGACCAATGAAAGAAAGTGGCTTGTCTGATGACTCACAGTGTGATGTTCTGCTGAGATATTGATGTGCATGTCACTTTGACATACTATTGACCTGCAGGGACATGGAGGTGTTGATTTGGCCTCTAAATCTGTGGCATGTGCTGGGCAAACTAGCCTAATTGATGGAGGCCCGACCTTGCAACTTACAGGATCGGCTGATGATTTATTGGTGCCAGATATCATAGTGTTTGTAGAGCTCCTGTACCTTGTTGTAGAGCTCATGTCTGGTTGGTGGGACAAGGGGGAGGGCTACACAAAAATAGACAAAATTAGTCTAGAGTGGCACAACACTTGTGGATTCAGCCCATATAGTTAAACTAGAGGACAACAAGCCTATATTGCGCAACAGATGGACTACAGTCTGTAACTGTATACCACCAAGGTCTAATAAGGCAGCGGCAGGATTTAGGATTTCCTCTTTGCTGTTTTACAAGGATAAGATGAGCAGATTTAGCTCAGTTTAGCTCAGATAACACTGAGCAGTTGCACACATCCCTGTTTGTTTTTATCTCTCAGAGATGAGGACAAGGACACACACACATGTACGCACACACACAGATGCACACACACACACACATACACACACTCCAAAACCAGCTACATTAGGCATAATTAAGGTTCTTAATTTGGGGGCTTCTTTTTCTTCCTTCAATCGTTTACATCTCTATGCAGCTTCAGGCATGGATTGCATAAGTCAGATAGCAACAGCTTAGAATCAGCATCACAATTATGAACTGGGAGAGTTTCAGAAGGATTTTGGAACAACATAGCTTCAAAAATGATCAAAAAGCCACACGCAAGTTCTTCTTCATTTTAGGATCGTGATGACAGTTTGGTGGAAAATCTACCAGAAGAGTATACAGTCTTTAGTGAGGGAGGACCATCCTGGGATGCATCTTGAGGCACTTATATATTAACCCATACACAGACAAGAACCAATGAACTCAAAAATCCCTTATTACTAAATCCACGGCTGGCTGTGAACCCTTACGGCTAAGCCGGCCAGGGATTTAGTAATAAGGGATGTTTGTGTTCATTGGTTCTTGTCTGTATATCGGTTAAAACACAGATAGCAAGTGGCTTTCCCAGCTGCTAATTCTTCCAAATAACCTCACATGGACTTGCTGTTAATTCTAAAAGTGGAACAAAGTATGTGCAGTAGCCATTGCATTTTTAACATTATTATTAGCTACATTAGCTTTGTTGCTATAGTGCAAAACAAAGAAGTACCAAACACGTTTTAAGTGGCCAGCTACGTGTGTGTGTGTGTGTGTGGCTGACAGTCCTCAGCAGTCCTCAGTCTCATTTGGCACACATTTACTTGTGTGTTAATAGACGGCTGAGTTACCCAAAGGTATCTTTAATGCATTTTAACACGTGCACACAACAATTTTTGTGTGATTATGGGTAATTAAGGGTGCACTGATTTGACTGATGCTGTTTTAATCTCATTTATGTCTAAGCTTCTTAAGTATAGACAGTTTTAAAAAGCTTAAGTTAGGTTGCCAAAACCCATTACAACACTACATTTAGTAAGACATTCAATCACTCTTTATCCCAGATTGGTTGTAATTCAAGGAGTGAATCAGTGGGCCTGTGTGAGATTGATTTACAATAAAGTAGAAAAGGGACGCATTCATGGTATTTAATTGAGTTAAATCCTGATAATAGCCTGATTGCAGTGCTGTAGTTTTAGGTAGGATAACTTTGTGCCAATATGCTGCCAGCATTATTCTGTATCTTCAGTGATTCTTCTATCTTACTGCTGGCATTGACACTGGAGTGGATCATTCCCCCAGGGCTGCTATGAGACAAGGCAGAAAGTAAGCATTACGTCTGAGGACAGAAGGCTAAGATCAAAGCCCTTCTCTCATTACAGTCTACAGTAAAAGCGCTCTAGGTAAAACTATGACATGTATCCTTTGGTGATATTATCTAAAGTGTCTGAGAGGTTTTCTTTACCCGTTAATCTTTTAAAACCGTAGATACTGTAGATACTAATGCTAATGGTGCATATGATGTAGATAATAGAGCAGACAGTACGTACTTTGTACCACCATTTTGTCGTTTTTACATTAGTTGAAAATGCACCCTGCCATTTTCACTGTAATATATTTTTAAAGCTGAAGAGTAATGCTTCAAAATGACTCAGAATTAAATTTCATTGGACAGTTTTGTGTATTATTTCTAGCATCATGCTTAGCGTTAGTCGGTGAGGGAGGGCATCCTAGCCACCCACACAGAGGAAAGTCAGATCAAGCTAACAGTCTCTTGTAGAGGGCCAACTCTTAGACTCTGGAATCCATACTGTTACTTCTAACATCTGCTTACACCAACTGTACCATTTTATAGGCTTTAAATCATTTGTAGGAAGCTGGTAAAAATCATGTTTCTCAAGAACAATGAAAAGAGCTATAGATGACTCATAATAATGTAATGTTTTAATAAATATCCAAAATGCTGTGTTTTTGAAAAGTGGCATATAACTCAACTCTCAATAAATATTATTTATCATCTAATAGCTTCTGGTCAGTCACAAACCTTGAAATAAAGCATCGAAATATTGATGCACAAGATGCAATTAGTGCAGTTAAGTAAAGAGAACTGTGTAGCTTGGCGGAGCTCCAGACACCCAGGCTGCTGCAGCCCAGGTGCAGTCTGTGTCTCCCCCAGCGACAGTGTCCCCATTCTAGGCCTCATTGCATTGTGTGTCTTGCCTGTCAGAGGAAGCCCTGGAGCTTTAAGGTGCCCTGCAATGGGCTCTCTAGACCACAGCCCCTTTGTTTTTGCAGGCCTATCATCTCTGGCCTCCAGCTGGGGGTGACCCTGACGCAGGCTGAGGTCACACTGCTGAAATACAGCCTCATGTTTAAGAGGAAGCTGCCGGCCCCTTCTGTCCCATTCAGCTGGAAGGATACGCCTTAGTTTCTGACGTGTGTGTGTGTGTGTTTGTGTGTTTGTGGACTGTCTTTCCTACTCACGGGAACTGTCTCACTGTGATGGCTCAACGAAAAACGAGAAGCTCCACTTCTCTATCCCTCAGCATTTAATCTGCCTGTTCATCATGGTGGTACATGTAGGAATTTGGTCAATCATCCAAATCATTACCATTGCTAATATGTAGAACTGTGGTTAGGTGGCTACTTTTAGAGTAGCTATTGTCCAGCTTATGGAAAGCACTGTATAAAAACACTTAACATTATTAACTGAATAATAAGGTTCAATTTAAAAGAGAACAAAACAATCCTTTCCCTTTTGAAGTAAAAGTCATGAGAAATGCAGCACTTTGACACCGAAATGGATTAGGGTTCCAAAATATTAACATTATTTTTGAGTTCTCTCAAATCTTTCAGAGGCAAAGAGAACCGTCTTAGCAACAGAGCATCAATATTTGGGTATGTCACCTTGACAATGATGTTGCCATGGGAATAAATGATGCTGCTGATGACGATAAAGTGACTTCTACCTTACCCTGTTCCTTTAGTGAGAGACAGACAGAAAGGCAGATAGATAGAAAGACAGACAGGTAGATACATTCATACATACACACATACATACATACATACATACATACATAGATAAATGACCACTGATCTGATGAGAGGCTAGGTGATGATTAACAAAGACGATTACTAATAAAATGTCCAATAAAAGTACAATAGAAGTCTTTGTGACTGTGTTACTTTGAGCTGCCCAGTTCCACAGATGGTCATTTAAAAGCCATGCATAGTAGATCATTGCCTGACCCACAGTGGGAGGTTTAAAAGCCTGAAGGTTCTCCTGCTTCTCTTTAAACATGTTCTCTTACGTATTACCACACCATGTGCCTCTGTCTCTCTATCATCTTCACCTCCTATTCTGCAGAATTATATATGGATATCTTGGCCTCTTGGCAAATGACAGTTCAGCTCCAATGGTTTTGGTATACACTTTGCTTTCCTGATTGCTCCACAGCTAAAGTCTACTGTGTCTCTCCCCAGCAGCTGATCAATACTGCTGTTCATTGGGTGCGAAGTAAACAGATTACTGTCAGTCAAGGGCACCAGCCAATAGCAATAACCATAAATCTCTCAAAGGAATGCGGTGAATCCGCCACAGCTTCTCAAAGAACTACTTAGATTTGCTTTGAAGCGAGTTTTCGGGGTCCACGCACTTTTATCAAGCTGCTAATGACCTGTCACATGACTCCCACTCACATACGTACCAGTTTCTTCAGTAAAGTACAAATGACCACAAAAGGTAAGCATGTTTTATTACTGTTCTACCAGCTAAATAATAAATAGTCCTTGCATCTGTGGACATGGAAGGTATTTCATGAGAAAAAGATAAAGACAAAATGGACATTGGCTTTGTTTGTTTGTGAATGGCCTAGTTTCTAAACCTAGATCTAGACCAAAGAGTAGTAGGAAACTGTGACTATTACAGTCAGGTCATAAATGCCCAAATGCTGTTCAAATTCAGGGAAAGAAACACCTCTATGATGACATTATATTTTGCTAGACTATTTCAGAAAAGGCATTGAGTCAGGGACCTGTGTATGGAATCAGTGAAACCAATGGAGTCAAACGTAATTGTCTCGGAACTGTTCCATAGCCAATGGTACTGAAGACATATGGTTAAGGGTACTACCCCAGTGCAGGTACATTTTTTTTCTGCAATTTATAAGGTCACTCTGCCCATCTGTTCATATACAGTGCTTTAACTCTCCATTAGGTGGATCACTCCCAACCCAGTGTGTGAGACTGATACACTCGTACCAGCGACACACACACTTCTCCGCCCTACCACTGCTGTGCTGAGAATGCTCTTCTAGATAAATAATATCTGGACAACACTAAAGCTTTTATCATTACCCAACATTTTCAGGAGTATTCCGAGTCAGGCAGGGTCACCCTGTTTGTATTGATCTTCTATAAATCAATATGCCTTCACTTAAGTCAGACTGCAACAGGCCTTTTATCCTGCAGTTAAGTGCTATGTTGTGTCTGAAGCTAACAATGTAATGTAAAGTCTGGCAGCCTGGGCTGCTTTCAGGAGGATATAGATCACCTGAAATCTTGCTGAGGTTGGCTGAAGTTTTGGATTGGGTTGATATGTCAGGGTCAGCAACACATCATTACAGGAACAACACATTCCATCATAATCAGAGTCAGATAGGGAAAGTCTTGAGGAATGCATTTTTTTACATGTGTTGTGGGAAATGTCTTGCTGAGACAAGATTTTACAATGTCGGCCGTGGCCTTGGCCTGTCCTATCTTTAAGCTTAGGAGTGATCGTTAAGCCCATGTTCACACAATGAGGTCCATAAAGACATGTGTAGAACAATTAGGTGTGGATGAACTATTGTGGCCTGCATCGCTCAGCTGAACTTCTGTGACATGAGTTGCAATGTTCATTGCAAGTCAGGCTTTCTAACATTCTAACTCTCTTGCACTTTTGACTGAATGGACTCAAATCCCAACAAACATGCTCCAAAATCTTGGAATACCTTTTACAAAGAGTGGAAGATGTTAAAGCTTGAGGGGAGCAACTCCATGTTAATTAGCAAGATCATATAGGTGTGATGCTCAGGTGTCCACAAACATTTGTCCATATGGTGTATATTAAGTTAACCTGTTTATATCAAGCATATTCACAGAGAAACAATCATCTCCTAGACAGAGGCTCTTGTTCTAATCTCTGACCTTGCATTACAGCCAAGAAATTACAATCAGTGCAAAGATTATGGTCCGTATAACACATATGTTCAGCCCTTTTTAAGTCTTCGCAGATAACAGCTAAACAACAAATGCGGAAGAAAATGATGGAATCACCTTGAAATGTGCATTTCTAAAACAAATACTGGCACAAATGTAATAATGCAAATGAGTCTGCAGTCAAAAGAGAGTACCTGCAGACCGTAACTAGACTAATTGAAAGGAAACATGGTGCGTCAGGGTAGAAAAGTCAAGAAGTATGCTGTGAAAATGCAACAGGAAATAACAATAGCTACACCAAAACATGGGTACTTTACAACAGATAATAGTCTAGTCATGATGAAGTCATTCTTCAGAGTGATAATGGTCTTCACCCCAGAGCAAAGAGTGTTAAATGCCTGTGGAATTCCCTCATTTAAAACATTAAAAAATGTTTTAAGACATTTGTTTTTAACAAAACCTTTGGTTACCCCTCTTACATGTTTCCCATATTTACTGTTTAACTATCTTCCTATTTTTTAATGCCTGCTTTCTTTTCTTTTTTTTTACCTGTAGCTCTAACCTGTGGATATTGTGATGAAAAGGGCACTAGGGGCACTAAAAAATGATTTTATTATTAAACTTATCTTCAGGATGGCACATTCACATTCCAGCAAACAGCCTGGATCTCAGTCCAAAAATTAGTGGAAATGTTACTCTCCCATCACACAAAGCTGATATGTAACTGCTGTTCGAGAAAAAAGTTTGAGCAAAAATAATGCAGAATATTGTGGAGAATATGGTTTTTCAGAACTGAAGCCCATTATTGTGATGTCCATCAAGCAAATGAGGAGCAACCAAATGGTAATTATTGATGATTCTATAACTTTCCACTACTTGATCTAGAAATTACGTTAATAATTTATAATAATGTATTTTTATTTTATTTGAGGTGTGTTCCACGCAGCCAGAATGTTTTGCCAGGGGGTTGTGTGTGTTTCTGTGCTTTCTCAGACCTGTCTGGTAGAGAGGTTTTAGGTAGAGCTGAGTTTCTGAGCATAGCTCACTCTGCTGCAGTGTGGGACAGTGGAGATGTTTATAATGGTTTAAGTGATTTAGGAGATGGATTGAGACCCTGCAGGCACTTCTGATCCACACAAGAACAGAGAAGACTTCACTTTGGACAAGCCTGCATGATTCCGGATGATTTATAGGACCAAAGCTTAGACACATCTAATTATAGAAGGTCTTTCCTTTTGCTGAATAATAGGAATTCTTAGGTTTTTCTCACTCCACCCATGTTACCTTTTCTCAGCTACTTACACAAATGATTTACATTACATTACATTCATTTGGCAGAGAATACAAGGAAACAGGACGACATGAAAACCAGAGGAGAGAGTGTTAAAATCTTTATGTAAAAGTAGTGCAATGTGCACTACATAGGTCATGAAAATCCCAACAGTGCACTTTACAAAGACCAAAGAGCCGACTGGGAATCAGTCAAATCCCCGTCGAGCATACGGTTCATTATTTGGTGGGTAGAATGTCAGGAGTCACAGAGTGCACTAGGGAGCAGGGAGCCATTGGGGATTCAGCCTTAGTTTGACATTCATGAGTTCTTTCTTGTGATACTGTAAGTTTGGATGTGAGGGTCTGGGTCATTTCAGGGCAAAGGTTCCTTTATAACAAAGATGGATATGATTCACACACCCTTGTCTGAACCATCATGTGAGAAAGATCGGATGTGAGCAAAAAAATACTGGAACTGAGAGAAAGGCTTGTAAGATGGACTGACGTATCCTGTCAATTGGTGAACACAGTGAAAGGTCTTTCCCTTTTAGCTGTGTCGCACGCATCCACGGCAGTAGAGCCAGAGCCTGCATTTTGTAACTGCCCACTGCATACTGACTCAGTAAGAAAAGCTGAAGAAATAACCTATCGCCATCTTTTTTTATGAAATGAATTAAAATCTTCATAAGTTCGGCCTCAGTTTCCCCCGTAATGAACCAGGCAGTTACACGCTAAATGTAGGAAAAGTACGCGTCTGCTGGTTATTCTCAGACATTTGTTTTAACAAGAAGCATAAATGATGGAAGTAATCATTTTTGCCCTGATATGCATTACATTAACTGCTTTATTATTAATTAATAAAGACATGGTATATTTTTCACTTCTCCATACAGATTTTTTTTTTAGGGGAGGGTGGAGGTGCCCTTTGTTCAGGTCAGAGCAATGGCCCCTTAAAATTCATGTGTATGTCCCTTTATATCAGTCTTAATGACACAGCAAGAAAAACAGTCTGTTTAATTATGAGTGATAAATAATGGGAAACTTTCAAGCAGAATTATGGACATTATGAATTATAAATAATGAAATAAAATCCACATAAACATTATACGTTAATAGTGGGAGGAACAAAGTACAAGTCAAATGTAGGATATAGACCCTACGAAAAAAAAACAGGAAACGTGTTACATTCTGGAATAGGACTTCAATAACAACTATAGTAATATAAAGACCACTGAAGGATTTTGACAACCATAATTAATATGCAAAGACATACACACCAATACACGCTCCTGCATGCAAAACACACATCAGGATACAATCACAGTGTCTGATTTCAAACACAAAATGAAGCAAAGGGTACAATAATGCGATAAATTGTGAGGAAAGCCTCTCCGGCAGCTGCTTTCTTATCCAGAGGTGCAGAGGGGAATCAGAGTCCAATACTGTAATGAGCAGATGACCTACAAATGCACGTGGTCACCTTTATCCCATCCAATCCTCAATATGAAAATGTCTAAAGCTAAAGACCATAAACCTCCTAGATCTACAGCACAGCATGACCCTCAGGGCCTGTCCAGTTCTCTCTCTCTCTCTCTCTCTCTCTCTCTCTCTCTCTCTCTCACACACACACACATACACTTAGCAAGCATGCATTACATGCTCACACGCACAGTTCCTTGATTTGATTTATCCATCACTCCAGCACAGACCGCACAAAATTAATTCATGGCTCTCTGCCCTCTAGTAGACCACCCTCCACCCTCCAGAAGACCAAAACGTGGCTTTAGTTTCCATGACAACACCAGCATAGCAGGGTAGACAGTCATACAGACGGTGGCGGAGTGTATTGAGCAAAGTATACGGTCACACCCACCCAAACACACACGCACAAACACACACACACACACACACACACACACTCACACACACACACACAGAGTTTGTTTTTATAGCTAGTCAGGATATGAGGACGTGTGTATGTCCCATGTCCTGTATGTATAATGTCTCTGTGAAAACCTTGTACCTTTTATTCCCCCCATTCACTCCTGTCCTTTGTAGATCAACCAGCTGTCTTTAACACTGTATCAACATTTCATTATGAATGGACCAATAGAAACACTCCAAACTGACATTAAATTCACTGACTTGTTATCAAAGTTAAGAATGTTTTTCCTTCAAAGTTAAGAATGTTTGGTTGTTGAATATACAAGGTTTTGTTCTGACAGGAGCAATTTGCAAGTTTCATTATATTTGTTACTGTTTTGCTGCAGTTGCTAATAATAATAATAATAATAATAATAATAATAATAATAATAATAATAATAATAATAATAATAATAGTGTTACTATCAGAACAAAATCTTGTATCTGCATTTTTTGTTTTTCTTTTTTTTTTTAAGTTTGAAAATATCTATGATTTACATTGTGGTAAATTTCATGATGACCTGATCAAAAGAAATGGTCCAAAAAAACCTTTTTACCTTATGTTTTTCCTTAACCATTTGTGGATGCTTTGTCTGATGCCACCAATATGTAAAAATTATATATACTTTGTTGTATCATACAGTGCTACAATTTGTGTTTACGCCTGTAATAGTTTTATTAGAATGTAGACAAACAAACATAAAAAATATCTTGCGAGCACTTGTGAACAGGAAACACACACACATACACACAGAGTGTAGATGTAACATGTTCGATTCTGGTTCAGATTCATTTCCACATGCACCCTTCTTTCTAACCTCATAAGGAATAGGGCCTAATGGGTTACTGAGGAGGCGAGTGTTGCCCCTAGGGTAGTAATAGAGACACAGAGACTGCGTGTGTGTGTGTGTGTGTGTGTGTGTGTGTGCATGTGTACATTCATGCATGTGTATCGTTTTGCTCACATGGTTCCAAGCTACTAGCAGGAGCTCAATTTAATCAAGTCCCCCAGAGGAATGACCTCATCATCGGTGACAGCACCACTGGGGTCTCGCCTTTCCCCAAGAACAGCCCACCCTCCTCCATATCACAATAGGAACTCACATAACCAATTAACTCTTATACTAATACAGGGCTAATGCAGTGGGACAGAGTCTGTGTGGTACAGCCAATCAGATAATGCAATTGGTCAGTAATACAATCAGCCTGACCATGACCTTCCACTACTGGGCGGAGTAAAATCTCACATATCCATTCTGACCCAGGAAGCTGTTTTGGACTATAGGTTTAGAATGCAACTGTAATGACTCAAAGATGTAATTAGTGCTGTTGGGCTTAAAAGAGTCTTATTAAGTTTAGCCAAAATGAACCCAAATCCCTCTCCCAATCCCAGACTGAATTAGTCTGCGCTAAATAATGACAGCATTATATGGGTGAGGTTTATGGGCAGTTTGGGGAGAAGGCCGACCCCTCATGCCATTCCAAAGACCAACTCAACCATGTAGTTCCTCTGCATCCCCACAGTGTTAAGGGACATTATCAGAGACCTTATAAAGACTTTCCTCTACTCAAAAACAATACGGAGCTACAACCGGGCCCAGTTCTAGGTTTCCGCAACTGGGGCGATCTAAAGACTGGAATAGGGCTATTTTTATTTAACAACACATCATTTACAGTTTATGAGAATGCACAGCCTGTACCTGACTGTAATGTAAGCTACAGTATAAGGTGTGGTGGTATCTCAGACAAGAAACCCGAATCCTACATGAGTGTGTTTGAAAACGGCTTGTTTGCCAGCGTTTACAGATTAAATGACATCTGCTACAGTCAATCATTTAGATAGAAAATAGAAAGAGTTTTGCACTTGTTTTGACATTATAAAAACAATCTGAACCATTTAGAAAAACTGTAAATACCAAATAAAAGTACCTGAAAGTCAGAACAACAATCAGTCAGCAAAACTAAACTCTAGGTCCATCCATGACTGGCACACATCATATCGTCTCTGTCAGAACAAAACCTTGCGTTTCTTTTTAAGGAATTCAGAAGAAGAATGCAGGAGAAAGAAAACTATTCTTAATCTGCAGCAAATGAATGTCACAAGATTTTATTCTATTTCATTTTGAACCAATTATCAGTCCGTTCAGGGGCTGGTTTTTTTAAACAACGTAAAAAAAACCAATTGCCTGACATGATATAGATTCTTTGTTTAAAGGAGAATTCCACTATTTTTTAAAGTTTTCATATTTCAGCTCCATTGAGATGTAAACAAATGATTTCGTCCTTTGTACATAAACCCACTCATGTATTTCTATACTGTGGTAATGATAGAAACTAGGAGTCACCTTAAATAAACTGTATTTTTTTTGTAGTAGGAAATTAAACTGTAAATTTTGTTCATATCCATTGCATGTTTATGATCACTGCAGCAATCTGTAAAATTGCTCATCCACTTGTAACTCCTGTTTATAGTTAATACAAACTATATATTATGTTCATATATCAATATTGTATTCATACTTCATATAGTCGTACTGTATGTATATTATGTATATTATGTTCACACTGCTGTACATCCATCTGTAAATATTATTCAGTTTCTTCTTGTACATATCACCTTACGTATACTCATAACTCATACCTTTATCCTGCACTTGCTGCTTATTGCACTTCTGGTTAGACCTAAACTGCATTTCGTTGTCTTGTACTTGTACATGTGTAATGACAATAAAGTTGAATCTAATCTAATCTAAAAAAAGTAAGGGACACTGTTTTCCTTAAAGCGTCTATCGTTCTGTGAACCAGAAAAGCTATAAAATAACGTCTGTCTCTGAGAATCTGCCTCTATGCAGTGTCATTAAATTAGTACTTAATTTGTTTCGAGGTTTTTAGCATCAGCATTCCTAAAGTGCTAAATATAGAGATATCAGATCGCCCACTGCTCTTTCACATGCTGCCTAGTTAGTGGTGAAGCCATTAACTGCCTGCATGGCCCCAGGTGCTATTGTAATTCAATGAGAATCAACTGACTTGAGTGACCAGGCTGTTTTTGAGGTCAGCGAACTTCAATTATGGCCAGTTTACACAAGGCTGCTTGAGCTGGATACGTAAGAACTCATTTTATAACACAGCACAGCTCTAACCTTAATAGCATTATTCATGTCTAAAGTGCACAGCAAAGCCTTTTAGAGTTATCTATTAGGAAAAACACAAACTGAACTTATGGATGCATTCAGAAATATAAACAAACATGAGCATACATAAATAGAAACCATATTGATCCCAGAGGATCACAACTGCACAGACACACAGAGACACAAAGACAAGAGCGACGTAAAATGTAGTTTAAGTCTAAATAAAACTACTCTGTACTGAATACACTATGATATATATGCTATTGAATATTATTCTTTTAAAGGGTCTCATTGCTTGCAATAAATGCATTTCTGCATAAAGGGTGAGAACACACTGACTCAGGGCCTGCATGCTTTATTCTTCCATAAGGGCTAAAAATACCCAGCGAGGGAAGGTATCTTCCTTGTGCATCCACACACACACAGACACACACAGACACACACACACACACACACACACACACACACACACACATTCAGAGGTGCCAGACAGTTAGCTGTCCTCCAATTACCGCCTTTTTCCAATGAGCCACATTACAGGTCACTAGTACACTAGTTAATATACAAAAGCGTGTTTATTAGAAATCATCCTTACCTTCTGCTAGAGAATCAAATGAGCCTTTTCTTTTCTCTCTGCAGCCTTTTGCAAGTCTCTCTCTTCCTCGTTCACTCTCTCTCTCTCTTTTCTTCCTCTCTTTAATGTCGGCTTGCAGTCGTCCCAGCGTCGGTGCATGCAGGACCTTGCAAGGGGATGGGCAGGCGGGCAGGCACTGGTGTCTCCTTCCACACACACACACACACACACACACACACACACACATGCAGACACACACACACACACGTACACACATACACATCCACAGGTGAACCCTTCTCTCCTCCTCCCCCTCCTTTTCTCTCTCAGTCCGTCAGACCCCACCCATCCTAACCCACAGACTCCTCCCTCCCACACCCCCATCACTCTTCTAACATTTCTTTTCCAGCAGAAAGGATGGATTGATAGATCGAGGGAGCCTCAGAATAATCTCCTCTTTCATCTGATTACAAGCCTGCTTCGCTCTCGCATCTTCAAATCCCCTGCCTGGAGGGAGTTTAAGATGTTGTGTGTGTGTGTGTGTGTGTGTGTGTGTGTGTATGTGTGAGAGAGAGAGAGAGAGAGAGCGAGAGAGAAGGGTGAAGGGGGCGAGATGACGA